>JACEVL010000842.1:540000-542500 GCA_020284085.1 Aporrectodea caliginosa
TCGGCACATATGTTGAAACAAGCCGTTTTTTTATATCGGAACAGGCTGTCAGACACCAACTTTGAAAAACTTCTTCTGCTTAAAGCTAATACCAGTCATGTTTGAGATGTGAAACATGTGGACTGTGATGTTTACTCTGACTCAGTAATAATAACCTGATTTCTACATTATCCCATTAATAATAATAACAGTTATACTAGTAATAATAAACTTACGATACCATTTCCTGGTAACTGTGTATTTGTACAACGTTCGAGTAGAACGTGCTAGTATGAGACGTGTCAGTTTATGATTTAACTCGTTTAACAACT
This sequence comes from Aporrectodea caliginosa, assembly GCA_020284085.1. Classification (NCBI taxonomy): domain Eukaryota; kingdom Metazoa; phylum Annelida; class Clitellata; order Crassiclitellata; family Lumbricidae; genus Aporrectodea; species Aporrectodea caliginosa. Next base: position 540,312 of record JACEVL010000842.1, read on the forward strand.
GAGTTTGAGTTAACTCATTTCACTTAGGATGAGTTGAGTTTGAGTTTCAACTCATTGTGAGGTGCATGAGTTGAGTTTTGATTTAACTCATTTGAAAATGCTTGACCAATTTACCAAAACTGAAAGGAAAATTCTATTTTGAAATATGTTTTGACTGCAAAAATTAATTGGACATGTCTGAAAGAGCTGAAAGGCAAAAGGTACAGACGAAACCTTTCTTTAAATTAAACTTTGAATTTGTTGTGCTGTTAGTCTGCAGAGATGCCATGGGCCCTGGAAAAGCTGGAACATCATGGAATTTGATTTTTTGCTAGCTCATGGAAAGTCATGTAAAATGGAAAAATCATTAAATATCCCTGGGAAGTGTAAGTTTCAGAAGTACTGGTTAGAATTTTACAAGGATTTAACTTCTGGTACATTTTCAGAACAAACTGATTATAAGCAATAATTATTGGATATTGGAAAGTGTGGATTGCATATCTATAGGCCTATTCAAAATTTAAAGTAAGTCTTAATGTCATTGAAAAAGGTCATAGAATTTTGTTTTATTAATCTTGTGGCAACCCTGAGTCTGGGAATCTGGAAATACAATTTCTTATTGAAGTTTTCATGACTTTATCGCTCAGAAACCGAGCTTGCAAACAATGGCCTAAATTGCCCTGAAACGTGCTCCATGTGATATCAAATGCTACAAAATGCGTTGGCTTCTGGGGCTCCGCCCCAGACCCCGCTGGGGGAGCTTACGACGCTCCCCCAGACCCCCTAGTCGGAATAGGCTTCGCGCCTTCGGCACTCGCAGCTTCGCGCCTCGGCGCTTGCAATATGAGCACCCCCCAGGAAAATGTTCTGGTTGCGCCCCTGGTCCTGGGTTGTCTTTATATCTGTTTGTATTGACAGTTTTGGCTAGTGACATTGAAATAAACCCTGGTCCAGTTACATGTAGAATTATTCAGTCTGCATGGTTATTAAGACTTACAATACGATCAATCAAAGCAAGTGTATGCCTATGTAGGGAATTGCCACAACGAACATTATAAAAATCTGCAGCCTTCTGTCTAAGAAAACAAAATATTGGATAGACCATGGTTTATCCAATTTTTTTCTGTTAGCGCTCATGAATAAGGTGCATAATAAATGCCCTGCGCTTGGCTTTCTAGTGGCGCTTAGAAGTTTGGAGCTTAATTACGTCGTACGATTACGATTATGATCATTCAAAGCAAGTAGGCCTAGGCCTATTCTATGTAAGGAATTGTCACAACGAAAATTATGTAAACCTGGAGCCTTCTGTCTCAAAAATGACTAAATGAGTGGTCAGAGTGGATGGCTACTTTGGCTAGGTTAATTTATTTATTGAATAAGCTTACGTACGCGCGTAGTTAGGCCCCTATATGAGATTTATGATATAATAACAGAAATTCCAATTTTTCTCAGCAGCAGCAGCAGTGACTTAGCCTAATTGTTGTCATCATCTTCGTCGTCTTCATAAATCATAATCATCATCATCTTCAACAACATCATTATAAAATTTACGATGAATAAGGTGCAGAGAGATTTAGAATGGCAAAAGTTTCTCATGGACACACCCATGGACTTAATTCTTTGCTTTAATCAATAGTCTCCCAGACAGGCGTTTTTCTATCGCACCGAATAGCCATGCAGTCCAGGCGTCTGTGACGGTATAGCCTATAGGCCTATCTACTACACAGAACGTCACGAGTTTGGCGCGCTTTTGATATTCTATTCAGAGTCTCAGCTCACGTTATGAAACGTTCGTGCACAGAGGGAGCAACAATCTACGCATAATTCTGAGTAAGTACAAAAAACCCAAGGAAAACAGAAACTGTATAACGCTGCACTCTACAGAGTTGATAGACCACAGGTTCCGAGATCTGGCTGAATGTTTGCTGGCAAAAGACGCCACTTGAAACGCACGACTTTCAATTCACGAGTTAAGCTAGATCATGGACTCTGTAGACTTAGCCTACTTAACATCGTTTATTTAACGACGCCGTCATATCGACGATGATAGACGTTAGGACGCTGTAGATGCGTGACCGAACTATAAGACGTAGGCTAGCCATATCTGTATCAGACTCAGACTGTATGTCAAGGCTTAAGTAGCTCACCTGTTGAAAACTCATGCAACCCAAGCCACTATTTCATCATTATTTACATATGTATGTATGTAT
>JACEVL010000842.1:552500-842500 GCA_020284085.1 Aporrectodea caliginosa
AATACATTTATATAAGCAAGCATGCCTTATGCGATACAATGTATAATTTAATTAAAGGTTCCGCTATGAAAACATGTGCCACCCCTAACCTTACTTAGAGTTAGAGGACAGGTATATAATATGTGCACGTTAAGTAAACGCTAGTTAATCCTGACCCTAACATCACAGCCACTTAATTTGAATTCCCGGAATCATCAATGTGTAAGCTACCAGTCGTCAACGTATACTGCGTAGGCCTACTCTTAATTGATAATAAAAATATTTAATCCTAAAACTTTATGCATGTGACAATTTAACCTTCTCTAGCTTCTACTGTAGGCTACTGTCGGCCAACATTTACAACTTATCGCCCGTGCACCTGCGGCGGATATGTATAGGCGGCAGAGGTCGATATATTATATCCCTGTTGATACGTGCATAAATTCGACGTAGTGACAGGGGCAGCGATCCCGGGGGGACGAGTGGGACAAGTCCCCTCCACATTTAACAGTTTTAACAATTTTTTCGTGCCCACACGCGATTAAATGTTCACCCAGTTCAAAAGTGTCCCCACACGTCAAGCAAGTTATCTTGCTTGACGTGTGGGGGACACCTTTGCTTAGTGATATGCCTGCTTGACATATATTGTATGTACGTGTTTCTATATTTTTACCAAAAAATAGATTATTTCTCTGCCCACGCGAGTTCGTTTTTTCTTTATCCTGCCACGCAACAAGGTTTCTTTTCGCGCCCACACTGTGGCAGACAACGGCCTTACACAGTGACGTATACAAGATAAGGCATGTGCATAGATGTTAAGGTCGCACCTGCTGGTTACCCAGTTGGTCGTTGGCGACTGTTGTGTCAATCACCCACCTGTTTTGTAAGCGGTGGTCTCAGGAGAAGAGTTGTCAGAATTTCAGATAAATGGATTGTTTGCATTATTGTAGATAGGCCTAGACCAAACACACACAAAACCAGCAGAGACAGACAGACAGACAGAGACAGACATACAGACAGACAGAGACAGAGAGATATTAGTAGCGTGTATGTGAATGACTAGTAATTTCAATCGAATTACATAGTGTATACTCCAAACCAAAGACTGCATAAGACGCACGATTTGCTGTTAGGCAGCAATCGGTGTGGTTGATCATTTCCTTTGAATAGAAACGACGTAACTGAAAGCGGAAATGCTTAGACAGACTTATACTTTCACTTAGTTTATTGGCCAAACTAAATTTGAATAAATATACGAAATAGATCGATTTGTAAGCAATAATTATTGTTGATTTGTCGAAATTGCATATTATTGTGAAAATTGTCTGTTGTCTGACAAACTAATTTGCCAATACACATACTTGTTTTCTCCATAAAACCAAAGCTTATTCCTAACAATCAAGTGTATTGCACAATATATACATAATATAAAGTATATATGTATTGTATTATCATATATGTATCATATATTATATATATAATATATTATATATAATTAATATATTATATAATATATATTCTTTATTTTTTTTCTGATTATATTAGCCTATATTCATATGTATGATATATATACAAATATTCACATCATAGCGAAATTGATATAAAGCCAAACGACATAGATTATGTCATAGACTACTCACTCCTTCAATCGGTGATTCACATGCTTATACATACCTAGCGTGGTCGAGTTTGTAGGATATGCCTACATATCTGAAATGTTAGCTAGCGCCCCATTGACCTCTTTAATGAGGCCCACATGAGAGCTTGCAAGGTGCGCAATGAATTGGTCAAAATTATTCTGGAGCCCTACATTTGCTGCAGCGTAGCACGTGAACGGAAATTAAGGAGCATATAGAATGATTGAAACGAGCGCAGCAACAAAGCTCTTAAAACAGGCCTACTGTACAGCTGTTGCAATTTCTGCCCTAAGACAAAGCCAGTACATGGCATTGAAACCGAATTTATATAAATTCTGGTTAATTCTCTTAACCATGGCACACTGAGAGCAGAGGAGGCCAAATTTAGTGCTGTATAGTGTATAGTATACCACTGTGAATCTGTGATAAGGTGACATTTCTTCAATCTTCAGTATCTTTTTTTCTTCAAACTGCATGCTTGACGTTTGGTCTCAGATGCGGTTCTCGGTATTCTTCACATCTCTGAAGTTCTTGCGTGGTTGAATTTAGTAAACTGATCTACAAGTTTGCATATTTTCTGTAGCGCAAATCCACGCTACAATTTGTAGCGTCATCAATTTTCATGAAAATTTCTTACATTTACCTGCAATCCTGCATGCTTTACTTTCCCTTTAAAAGAATTTGGTTAATTGTTCGATAAATTCTGCAGAGTTTTATTACCCATCTATAGGCTACTTTCCCATGAATTTCGTTGACTTTATTAAAGTAGGAAAACATCGTTCAAATCCATGGCCCAGTTTGAGCCAAATCAGTGATGTGACCCATATCAAACGGGGTCAGAATAACAAAATCCTTCATATTTGCGAAGTAGCTTGTCTAAGTAGGAGAGAAGAACACTTTATAAAACTTAAACAAAAGTCCACTCGTATAGTGCATTTACTGATAACTATTTTAAGTAGCACTCTTAAGATGACCGACAAAGACGCTAATCAAACTTTCTGTTTTATTAAGGCCTTGTATCTGTATACATTGGCTGTCTCGATGACAGCATGTGTGTATGTGAGCGATGGGAGCGCCTAACAGGCTGCCAACGCGCTTGCTTTCGATCAGTCAGTCAATCAATCAATCAATCAATCAATCAATCAATCAATCAATCAATCAATCAATCAATCAATGAATTTGTATAGTCAGTGTATAAAAGTTGTATAGTCAGTTTTAAGCGTGAAATTCTTAGCTTTTCAGGCTTTTAGGCTTCGAATGTTTTTCTCGGTTCCTTGTATAGGACCATTATATATATACTGGTGAGCTGGAGACATAGCCTAAAATCAATCATCTCGGATTAACCACAGTTTTTGAAGACGATTTGTAAACGTTCTTGAGTCCTTGTTAAACTACGAATCAGCTTTCATTGTAACAAGCATAAAACGAGTATGCGCATATTACGAATATTAAGATTTTTAGAAATTGACGAATATTGACGAATATTAAAACGGGCCAACGAATATTAAGAATATTAAATTTTTTTAGTTTTTTTAATTCTTAATTCTTCAAAATCCGGGATTAATTGTAAAAAAAATCATTGCCAAAAATATGCATAACAACAGTCACATATTATAGTTACTCAGCCAAGTACAGACCTATCTATGGTGGGTAAAATCATGCTTGACATTATATTGAGTGGCGTAGCAAGGAATTTTGGCGCAAATACCAGCATTTGAACTAAGATATGCCAACGACTCTATGACTAAGTTCATCCCAATCCGTCAGACGAGCCAAGTCAATTAAGGGCTTAACGCATCGTTGACATGCTGGCGTAATGATATAGAATTACTGGTGCAGGGATTTCAGATTAAAGGAGAGAGAGAGAGAGAGAGAGAGAGAGAGAGAGAGAGAGACAGACAGAGACAGAGACAGAGACAGAGACAGAGACAGAGACAGACAGACAGAGACAGAGAGACAGAAAGACTGTCTGTCTGACAGACAGACAGACAGACTCAATAGTAGGGCAAGATTTGGGTAGGAACTGGGAAGCCTATAAGCCTACCACATAACAGACCACAGCTCCATGCAAGTATAGCGCCGCAAAACCACCGCACATGTTCTTAATTGGTAGTCTTAAATTTGTAAAGCAAAAACAGTGACGTCATCAACGAATATTTACGAATATTTACGAATATTAAAAATGCCCTAATATTCACGAATATTTACGAATATTAAAGCCTGAAGTCACGAATTCTCGTTCTATGGTAACAAGTTGCGTCTGTGACAACTTGGTTATTCAGAATGAACGATTGATTGCAAGTTTTGCTATACAGTTAATGCAATTGGCCCCTATTCGGCGGGACTTGTCCCTTTGGGTGTGCCCTTTGCTCCCTCATACCATTTCTTCATAGATAAACTTCTGTAATAATCTGCACTATGTTTTTGAAATTTTACTTACTGTAGTTTCATGTTATTCATTTTGTTTTGTTTCTGGGAACAACAAATTGATTTGAATTGAATTGATCTGAATGTGTACGGGTGTGTTTCTGTAGGAGTTGGTTTTGGTATGATGTATCTTCCGTCTATCGTTATGGTCGGCTACTACTTCGACAAGAACCGAGCCCTGGCCACTGGCATCGCAGTCTGCGGTTCTGGCATCGGTACGTTTGTCTTCGCTCCGCTGGCCACCTACCTCGTCCGCGAGTACGCCTGGCGGGGCTGCAACATCATCATAGCGGGCATCATCCTCCACGGCATCATTTTCGGCGCCACGTTTCGTCCGCTGCGACACAAGAAAACAACCACTCTACCACGATCGAATATCATCGAGGAGATCAAGCGACAGAAGAAACGTAACAGGACCACATCCGGCTGCTCTGCGTATGACGGAGCAGTCATCACAGACGACAACCAGATGGTCCTGACGCAGAACAAGGCCATCGAAGCCGAGGGCGAGCCAGAGGCCAATGGTCAGGCAAACGGAACGACGAATGCACAGTCTGATCTCAGTCATATACCACCGAACCACGTCGGCAGCAAGGCTTCTATGAAGATCGGTAGCAAGGTATCGATACGCGGCGGTGCCGATGTAGTCCACGCCTTTGACCGAGTGGACGCTCTCTATCCGGGTAGCCTAAAGAATCTTCCCGAATACAAACTGGCAGGAAGCCACGCCGAATACGTCCAGAGCGTGATGACAGTTCACGATGAAGAAGAAGAAGGGGAAGAGGGCAGATCCAAGTGGAAGGCTTTCCAGACGAAGGCCCTGGCAATCTTCGACTTCACACTGCTCAAAAGCGTCACTTTCGTTGTCCTCTGCGCGTCTGGAGTCCTCGTCTTTACAGGTGAGTTGTCTGTTATGAAGGATAGTCTTGGACAGGCTTTTAATGAGCGATCAGTGGCGTAACGAAGGGTTTCAGCACTGAGGGGCAAGAGTTGATGACTGCGCACCTTTTAAATTTTCTTGTTGACTTTTAATCGTTCTTGTCATAATACTGTGTACCACTGAAAGCTAATTTTGTGCCCCTTGTGCTGCACCCGGGTGCGGTTGCCCCTTCGTTACGCCACTGTGAGCGATTTCGTCTTTCAATAGCCATCGAATATAGTACTATCGTGGGCTGAGGACTACAAATGGCGACTCCCGCAACGATGCGCTGAGCCCATGCCCAGAAATTAAGACTCCTGTTAAAACCTTGAATGTAACTATGCCATTAAAAGGTACCTGAGCGGTGAGTTATATGCAGACAGAAAGGCAGAGGTCGGTATGCTGTGTGACCTATTCAATGAGTTTGAGTGCATGTGAGTCCCAGACTGGAAGGAATTTACTCGGACAACAATGCTGCAATGAAACGTCATATTCGGGCAGACGGGTTTCACCTGTCTGCTCGTCGTACTTGTATGAGGTATTCAAAGACGGCTTCCTATAGGCCCTAAAACAGCATACACACCACATGCCCATTCTTATGTATGCTATTTCACGTTTACTATATATATATATATATATATATATATATATATATAATGTGCATAACATAAAGCGTATAATATAATTAGTATGTATAAGTACATGTATACAGCCTATTTAAAGTCTGAGTGCACGCACAGACACGCACACACACATTAAATTGCTCAAATACTTTGGGCGACCTAGAGTGTTGCATCATCCTTGTCTTTAATTCCTAATAAACGTAAGTATGCAAGTATACGCGGCAGCGATTGAAGACTAGTCTAACGAACCGCTCAACTGCTCGTCGAGTAGTCTGTACGATTAGAAACGCTTTGTTTACGAATGGCGGGAACTGCAGGTGCTCGTTGCTACAGATTCAACAAGTAGTAGCGTATACGACGTTATAAATCGTTCATTTAAGTCTCATTGTCTGAATCACCACCCACTCAGTGCCATGATTGCAGCCATTAAGCGCATCGGCTTATCTCATCACTTGACCGTCCTGAGCCTTTAATTATCCATTATCTAAGATTAGGTAAGCGGTAAGCACCGTAAGCTAATTACTTACTTGCTTGTTAAATGTGTGATTCCTTAGGGCAGACTTTGAAACTCATTATCTTAACTTTCACTTTCATAGTGCTTGCTTGCCTGAAATGAACGCGCATGGTTATAGGACTGATCTGACAAGCACGCCATATTTTCCATCTGTCTTGACCAGAAACTAGGAACTTTGTTATTTATGTATAAACTTTGTTGTTCGGCATTTACCTTGTTTTTGCACTTAATGGGCTTAGAGCACATTGAAAAGAAATGTACGGCTGCAAACATCGACATTTGAGGAGAAAGAAATTAAAGATGAATTATGAGAAGAGTTATTGAATTGAGTGAATATAAGTCTTACAACATCTCCTGCCGCCTCGACCTCCTGTCACTACTCATCTCAAGTTCTCCAACCGAGCAATATCCAACACTGCACCACGTCTCTGGAACGACCTACTTCCTGAATTCCGCACTTTTTCGGTTCCTCAACCATCATCTCCAATCACCCACCATCATCCGCATCTGGCTCCTCTATCCATCACCGCCAAGGCTTTCCACTCGAAACTAAAGTCTCTCCTCTTCAAGAACTCTTACCCCGACTCAACTGATCCTGTACCTTCAAACTCTCGACCTAAACGACACCCACCTTAGCAGCTACTCTGACTCCTCTGATCCTCTGGAAACCGGACTCTGACCTCCCTCGGACTACTCTTTTGGACAACCCTTCTGACTAGACGCAGCGCTCGTGAATAAGCTGGTGCCCTTTCCAGTGGCGCTTTAGAAGTTTGGAGATTACGATTACGATTATAAACCATGTTACTGTGTAGAAGACAATTATATGTAGAGTTAAGAACAGAAAAGTTGAACTAAAGGTGTAAGATTATGCAAGGCAAGGGCGAGTCTTACAATATCTCCTGCCAGTAGTTCCATTGGCATTATATGAGACCCATAAGTGGGCTGTATGCAGGCCCCAACTGGTTGTCTGGGTCCTCAAGGGCTCCATGTGGGCATGCTGTTAGGGTCATCAGGATATTCCTTCGGAAGTTGGGTAAGGTCAGTGTAAACGGCCCTATCAGCCACAGGACCTCGTTAAACACTGTGTATAGACCTACTATTACTACTCCGTCATGCATCTGATACTCGCGTGTCCGTTGAGCGTTTTAATTGTAATTGTAACCTAACATTTATATAGCGCCGCTCAGAAATCAGCAGCGCTCTCGACCTGCTTCAGCGAACAAGAAAGTCTTAAGGCGTCTCCGGAACTGGGAAGGTGAGAGGGCTAGTAACTCAAGGCGAAGAGACTGCGGAAGAGAGTTCCAAGCTGATGGGCCAACACGGGTAAAGCACTTAGAGTGGGCCGTAGCAGAGCGCATGCGATGGACAACCATAAGGCCACGGGACGAAGATCGCAAAGAGGCCCTCGCAGGTAAGGAGGAGACCAAGGTACAAAAGGACCTCAGGTAGGATGGGGTCACCCCAACAAAGCAGTTGATGGCGTTTAATGACGGCGGTGGTCTGCTTCTGTCTCTAGGTCTGTACACTCCGTTCGTCTACCTCCAGCAGAAGGCAGAGCTGCTTGGCTCATCGAGGGAAGAGGCCAGCTATCTCATCCTCCTCCTGGGCATCTTCAACACCGTCAGTCGAATCGCCTCTGGTGCCCTCGCAGACCGCAAGTGGGTCGACTGTCTCATCATACACAACGTGGCCGCCATCATCGGAGGAGTGGCCACCTGCTTCGTTCCAATCCTCAACAGCTACATCCTGCTCTGTATTTACGCCGCCATATTTGGCATCTCTGTTGGTTAGTATAATTATACTATAAACTTCGCCACAAACCATCCATGTGTCATCTTTACGACTTCTTAATTTGCAATTATGTGTATTTATACATGTATGTATCTATCTATCTATCTATCTATGGAATTTATATAGCGCCCCTTCAAGATAACTACTCAGAGGCGCTCCCGACCCAGGCCCGGTCAAAGAGGAAGGTCTTAAGTGGTCTATAGAAAGAATCAGAGAGGTCTCGCGGGAGAGAACGAAGGTCTGAGGGGAGGCTATTCTAGAAAAAAGGACCAACGATCGAGAAAGCCCGACGCTGTCTAGTAGCAGAGCGAGCATGCGGAAGTATGAAATCATGTATGTATGTATGTATGTATGTATGTATGTATGTGTATGTATGTATGTATGTATGTATGTAATGTGTATGTATGTATGTATGTATGTATGTATGCATGTACGAGTGTACGTGTTAATTAATTTCTGCTTTATGTGTATATGTATACCCTTAAATATACAGGGTTTGCATGCATAGGCATTGTCTGTACATCTGCATTAAGGCCATATATATATATATATATATATATATATATATATATATATATATATATATAGGCCTATAGCCTGAAACCCTATTCACATGAATTAAGCAAGAAATGACCCGGACGCTTCAAGGTTATTTATGGTTCATGAAAAGTTTAAAACCGTCTGTTATTGGCCAGACACTCAATGTATGTTCTCTGTGTCTACAGCAGATATTTATCCAAAGCGGATGTCATTTGAAAAAATTCAATTACAAGTATTGTCCGATGGCTAGACGAACACATTTGCTCAATATGATGCTATGCAGGATATCTATTACTCGTCATCCATTAGACTTGAGCAATATAGAAACTGGTGTTGACCCCACGTGGCCGATACAGAAGAATAAGCTTAAATATAGTTTAAGTGGGTATCATCAACTTTCAGTGTTTAATATTTGCAAACTGACTTCCGTAACCTCAAATTTAGACTGTTAGACACACACACACACACACACACACACACACACACACACACACACACACACACACACACACACACACACACACACACACACACACACACACACACACACACACACACACACACACACACACACACACACACACACACACACACACACACACACACACACATATATATATATATACACAATATTAATATTAGCTGTATTAGGCTCGGCAATGCTCACTAAACCTCGTTTCCCGCATTGAGCGGTCTTACTCAGAAAGTCCTTCATCATTGTATATTCTCTAGTTTCAGTAGACAGTGGGCGGTATAAAAAACTTCCCTCCTTTTTTCCGATTGGTCACTTGCAACATTTTTTTAAATCTGCAGACTCTGTGACCGGTTTAGACCGGTGGAGACCACTTGATTTGCGCTACAACTGTTGTAAATATTGATGCCTACATCCGCAATCAAGATTCTTGCTAATCTTATTGAAACAGAATGAGGTCATCAAGAGATCTTTCGTGGGCACACGAGTAGGTTATTTCCTGCGCACAACGCACAAGTCGGCATGCTCTTCACTTAATCGTAGGAGTAGGATAGAAATTGGAATGTGAAAGTAGGGCCTACTAAATTAACTGCACTTAAGTTAATCCACAGGGTCAAAAGATAACCGCTATTTAATTCAAATAGAACATGACAGACTGTAAGAGGACCGCTAATGACAAGCAGCTCTTACGTCGGTCGATTGTATGCAGCCTAATTAATGTATGCGCAAACGGTAAGAAATTGTACTAAAACCCTAGTTGCCAGCTTCCAATGGCCTCCTATATGACGTTTATCCACAGAGAATCCACATGACCATGCAACGATTTCTCAGATTTCTGGAGCACACTGTAGCCTACTATTTGGCCAAAAGGTGGCTTTGGTAGAAGATTTATGCCAGCATAAAACAAGGCGCTAGTCCAAGGCCCTGTCGCAACTCACGATGATCTAGATTGTGTACATTATTTTAGACCGTTTAATCAGTGTGAATGTTCAGACTGTTATTCTTATGGTTCTGATGTCATAGTTGCTGCTTTTGAGAGGCGCTATATAAATGCTCGATTACAATAACAAGGACCTCAGTGTGTGAGGATGCCAATTCTCATACAGAGATCTGAATCTTTGGCTAACGCGGTCCGTAGACTGGGACCTTAAATGGCGTGGCATCCATTCTAACCGGAAGGGGTGGTTGAGCAGGGACGTCATTTCAGTTTTTTCATTGGGGATTGGCGGGGATGTGGGAAAAACTTGGCCAGCTTGCTAAGTTTTGTATTTAGTCTACATGTGCAAAACTGTGGTTGTATGACCTAACATGTTTTATTTATTTTATTTATTTCTTACTATGTTTGATTATAATCTGTTGTCGTAGACTCCTAGTGAAAATAAAGATACCGGTAATCATTTCATCAAATGCACTGAAATACAGTCATATAAATAGTTATCTTTTCCATCAACTTCAAAGGGCATTCGTCCCCTGTCCCTCTCCAAATGACATCCCTGTGGGTAAGGATCTCACCCGAGTGACCCGACTATTCACGGACTAACGAGCAGGGTCGAGACCAAAAGGCCTATACGGTCATTAAGTTTATAGAAAACTTGTAGGCCTATTTTTCCTTTACGCTAATTAATATAATTATTCGATTGTTATTGTTGTCGTCCTTATGTTGCAATTATGTTAACTGTTTTAAGCCAATTGATAATTAGTTGTGATAATAATTGTTCTTGTGTTGTGTGTCTGTCAGCCGCTTTCATTGCTCTGCGTTCGATCGTCTTTGTTGAGATGCTCGGAATAAAGAAGCTGAACAACGCTTTCGGTCTGACCTCACTCTTCCAGGGAGTGGCCGTTCTCATAGGATCTCCACTCTCAGGTCAGAACTATAGTCTAAACTAATTGAACCCTTTCTCATTCTAATAGGTAAACCTGCTACATTAATGCAACTTCAATCCCTATAATAAAAATTATAAAATTATCAGGCCTAAATTATTAGACTTATATCAATCAATCAATCAATCAATCAATCAATCAATCAATCAATCAATCAATCAATCAATCAAACTTTATTGTAACCATCAATCAAGATATTTTTCAGTAACGACCACAATAACGACAAACAGATGAATGCACGAATATGGGTGTATTGTTACAAAGTGGGCTACAAGTGCAACCTTCTAGATTCGACTTATTAGGTTGATTATTATATTCTAATATAGGACCTCCTCTGCAGTCCAGGGTCTAAGAAATATTGCTATGTTTCTTCAATTCTAAATCTGTTAGGACAAGCTGTCAATTATTTTCAGCCTGCTGTACCTAGGTGTATACTGACTACATTGCGATTCTTCTAGGTGGCTTCCATGCGTTTGTGGTTGACCAACAGCAGCACATAAAACAAACCCGATACACCGTCTTCCTCTGATCCTCACCGAACCTATTCTTCCTCTTGTAGTTTTCTTTTGTTTCTTTTTTCTTCCCCTATTTCATTCATTCAATCAATCATATATTCGTTTAATGTGTCAACAACAGACATAACGCTGTAGGTGAACCTACAGAAAAAAATACATCTAGATATTATAGTATATGAAGTAATAATAGCTTAATAAGAGTTCAGGAATAACACACGAGATATAAACTTATATTTATATTCAGTCATAGTTCTTTACTTTTTCCATCCTCTCCACTTCCAATCCTTTTTCTCCTGTTCATCGTCATCCTCTTTCATATTGTGCGATATCTAGCGTTTCGTTACCTGTGTGTAGCGACGGCCTTAGGATATTTCGGGTCCTGTGCAGAGTTTAATCCCACGGCACAAGTAAAAGTGTTTTTCATTGCCAATAATTTTATTTTAGTAAACTGTTGGTACCATTTGACTATTATTTTATTGACAAAAGAGAAGGTTTAATCGAAATTCTAATAATAGGCCTACTATTAGGGTGTCTTGTTCATGTTAATTTTCTTTGACGTTTTCGGACACCCCTAAGTTGCGGGCCCTGTGCGACCACAAGGTTCGCAACCCCTATTAAGGCCGGCACTGCTGTGTGTAATTGTGAAGTCCGTTTGTCCTATGCGTTGCAGGAGCCTTGTATGACAAGACTGGGTCGTTCACAGCCTCCTTCATCGTCTGCGGTGTTCTCATCGTCCTTGGCGGGGTCATCTGCTTGCCAGTCAGGAGGATTGCGAGGTGGGAAAATCCCATTGAAACCAACTTCCACGCAGACAAAGGATTCGGAAGCCAGTACAAAAAAGTTGACGACGAACAGGAAAACGCAAATCAAAAGGTCTAGAAGCGGTGATGGAAAAAAGTGAACGGCCAGGCGCGCAGTTGGGTGGATGGAGAGGTCATGGATGGATGGATGGATGGATGGATGAATGGATGGATGGATGGATGGGTGGATGGATGGATGGATGGATGGATGGATGGAGAAGTCATGAACGGATGCATGGATGGATGGATAAGTCATGATCGGATAGATGGATAAGTCATGGATGGATGGAGAAGTCACGGATTGATAGATAGATGGAGAAGTGAACTCCGCCACTGATCGTACTCTGTCAGTGCCAGTCCCAAGCCTGGATGAAGGAGGAGGGCGACGCTAATGGTCTTTGTTACCACACAGTGGTCGTTAACAGTAAACAAGCACGATGGAGAAGTCATGAGTGGATGGAGAAGTCATGGATGGATGGATGGATGGATGGATGGATGGATGGATGGATGGATGGATGGATGGATGGATGGATGGATGGATGGATGGAGGTCATGGATAGATGAAGAGGTCATGGATGGATGGAGAGGCAATGGATGGATGGAGAGGTTGTGGTGGAAAATGAAGCTCAACTGCAAGCCAAAAGGAGGACGCGATAAACAATGGACTGTTGCACAGCGAGTGCTGTAGTCTACCCGATCATTGTGCAACATCTGGAAAGAGACTGAATTCGAAAATGGAACAACTCTATGAAATTCGAATGTCGTTTTAGGCCGTGTAGAAAATGCAGCGAAGTCGAAAGTCAAAGAAAATGGATTGAAAATTCATGAAAAACAGATAATAGGGAGAAGGTTGTGTAATTATGTATATTCACTTTGCAATTTTAGTCAGTGGACAGACGAGTCGCCGAATGTATAGGTCTATATGTCATTATGTTCTTTAAGAAGCTCAGCTCAGAAAAGCGACGTTGCCACATGTCGAATACATGTATCTAGTTGAATTGTTTCTATGATCTCGGTTAAACCAGTGACCTAACAAGGCTAACATACGGACATCGTCGTCAAATCCTCCAGGGTATTTATCCAAAGCCACTGATATGTAACCTTTCTCATGGCCAATGACGTACTATTACCCCTCAATCAGGAAAGGTTTAACTCCTTTCCCGTTCGTTCTTAGAAAAGTCAAATATATTTAAGGAGCTTAAATTAAATCTCACTACATACATGTACAAAATTGTACATCGACCAATTCCTTACGTCAAATATCGTTCGACCATTCTAGTGTGCACTCATTTTGATCAAGGTCACAAACAGGACAGGTCTTTCAGCTTACCTTACTTTAGATCGGTAATTCATTAATATTTACTTTCTATAACCAACGGTGGTCAGTTAAACTTGCATTGTATGATGCAGTTTAAAGAACAAACTACTAAAAAAATGACTAATAGGCTAGATGAGAACCATCGGGTTTACAACAAAATGACAGTTTTCCAGAAGTATAAAACAGCTAACCATTCGGTGCCGGTCACCAGGGCCGGCCTTAGGCACAGGCAAAGCAGGCAGTTGCCTAGGGCGCCACAATCTAAGGGGCGCCATTTTCACAAAAAATGTGAATTAGCAGTTTTATGTTTTCACTTTTTTAGCCAATTTTTCAATTACAATGATTATTTTCATTTGCATTCAAAACTTTCGATTATGGAACAAATTTAAAATAATTATTGATTTAATTACACCTTTTTAAGTAGGGATAATGCAATTAAAATATTATTTACATTTTACTTTAATAATTAAAATTCAATTATTTCACGCCAGTCTACTCTGTAGTCGGTGTCTGTAGGCTAATTATAGTCCTGACCGTCCGTAGGCTATATCTGATGCTGACATGGTGAAATCTTCCGACTAAAAATGTCAACAATTGAAGAAATATTTAATCTATATAGGGCTAGGCCTTTCTTTATTCGTTGACTGCCAAGCAGACATCGCAGTTGCATAAGTTAGTTGTTAATTGTCTGTAATAATTTGTACATTTACATTTTAACAGTTTTCCTATATCTAAATCAATTTATGGCTTTGATCTTACAAATTAAAATTTTAATTTTAAAAATTATGTAAAACCCTATGACGTGTCAGAAGCAATTGCCATGGGTATCCAAAATTGTAAGAAAAAAAACAAAAAGAGAAGTTAGTAGGCCTATCAAAAAGCATAAACGATGGCTTCCAACTATTTAAAAATTTAAACTAGGCCTAGGCCTACCTTAGCTGTTAGTGTTAGCACATATAGTCATCAGCTTGTAGGCTAAATCGTTTGTAATATACTAATATTGCAGGTATTTGCTGAAATTGCTTCAGCTTTATTGTGTTTTGATAAACTGAAATCGGATTGAGAAAAACTAGAAGCAGACAAATATTTCTGATTACTTCAACAAAATAATTTTGTAATAAATATTTTTTTTCTTGTTTCGGTAATTCGAATTTTTCGGTAATTCGAAGTGTTTTTGCTTTTTAACATTCCCAAAAAATTCAAATTAGGCTATCAGGGGTTGAGCGTACTAATAAAAAAAATAATAACTCAATTGAGCGTAGGGGCTTAACGTTCTGGCTGGTTATTCACTGGGTTGCGACGTGGGGTGGTCCTTGAAGTGGGGATCAGAGGGCGCCAAAATTAAGGCTTTGCCTGGGGCGCCATCTGGGCTAGGGCCGGCCCTGCCGGTCACAGTAGAAATTAAAAATCTAAAATAACATATCTGCCTATTGCCTAATGACCAGGTGCAAAGTCATTTATTCAGCTTGGGCTGCCGGCCGCTCAGAAAGATAAAAATATGATTTAAAAATATTGATATTTTCGTTTTACTTTTAATTCTAACGCTATTGACGGTGCATGTTTGTTACCAAGAAACGTGCACTGCTGCGTGAAACGTGCGGATATATTTTCCAATATTCACTTTCACTGACTGTTGATTACAGCACAGGCTGCACATGTGCCGCAATAATGGGTTTAAAAAACGCAACCGCGCCGACTAAGCGGCGCTGGAGCATAACTCACGAGGCATGAGCACTGAGCAGTGGCGTAACCAGGTTTTCCCAAAAATTAATTACGCAGTTTCGAAGACCTCTGACTGGAGGGTTATGGGGATGGGCTGCACCCTCTCCCCAGGGTAAGAAATTTGTCCTAGGGGTTTGTCCATTTTGGGGGTCATCTTTATGGCTAAAAATAATAACATTTTACATCTGTTCTTTGCTAATTACAATTATATAATTTGGTTTCTAAAATTGGCTCAGCTGCAAAGTCCCAGCAACCAACATAGACTACAAACAGACAGAATCAACAAAAAACTGCAATTATCTAAAAATTGATTTTTTTTACTTTGTACAATGTACATAATAGTAGTCAGTTTTCTATGCACCGTCAGACTGTTACAGTTTTAATTAAATCTAAGATAACAGACTAACTGTGACAAATTCTGGGACCTCACTTTTGCTACTGTCAGTGCTTTGTCGCTGTGTGCGATAGGTCTACATAGCCTACTTGCAAACGCTTTGGGGATTACTGTAATTGTAGCCCTTAATTCATATAGCGCCTGTTGAAAAAAAAATACTTATAATTAATCATTTATAGTTAATATTAAATCTCAACTTATAACTGTAATAAATCAACGTATGCCTAATTGCAACTGTTTTGTAAGTTTCTTCAATTGCTTTTGTTATTCAATGCATTTTGGGTGTGAGAACACAAAGTCTACAGTGATTTGATACAGTCTTATGAATCCTTTACGTAATATGAATGAGTTGACAGATTTGTGGGACAGCAGTCACTTCTCCTATAGCTGCAGCCGCAATTACACAGATCTTCATGACTAGTTATGGACTTTACCTGGACTTGCTTGATTACACTTGTAACCTATGTTGTAACCCAGACGACGATATATAGCCTACTGCATCTGTAGGCTTAATTACGAATTTACGATGATTGGGTAAGAAAACCCTCAACTGAAACTTAACTTAGGGGGAAGTGCGGCATGACGCCCAAGCGAGGTAAGATGCCCATCCCTATTATTTCTACAATTTCGCGTTTAAATCCAGTTTTGAGCATGTAGATTATATCGCGACACAGCCTCATGCATATTCATATAATTTATTGCGATGTTAATGCTGATGGGCAAACGGGCGAGATCTTTCAGCACCTCTTCACCAGAGAGATCTTTCAGCGCCTCTTCATAGGCGAGGTCTGTCAGTGCCTTAAGAAACGCTACATCATCTAGACTTTCTAGAGCCTCTTCACAGGCGATATCTTTCAGCGCCTCTTCACAGACGAGATCTTTCAGCGCCTCTTCACAGACGAGATCTTTCAGCGCCTCTTCACAGACGAGATCTTTCTGCGCCTCTTCATAGGCGAGGTCTCTCAGCGCCTCTTCACAGGCGAGGTCTTTCAGCGCCTCTTCACAGGGGAGATCTTTCAGCGCCTCTTCACAGGGGAGATCTTTTAGCGCCTCTTCACAGGCGAGATCTTTCAACGCCTCTTCACAGAGGAGATCTTTTAGCGCCTCTTCACAGGCGAGATCTTTCAACGCCTCTTCACAGGCGAGATCTTTCAACGCCTCTGCACAGGCGAGATCCTTCAACGCCTCTTCACAGGCGGGATCTTGCAGCGCCTCTACACAGGCGAGGTCTGTGAACGTCTGTCAGTGCCTTAAGAGAGGCGACATCATCCAAAGCCTCTTCAGTCTTCACAGGCGAGATCTTTCAGCGCCTCTTCACAGGTGAGATCTTTCAGCGCCTCTTCACAGGCGAGATCTTTCAGCGCCTCTTCACAGGCGAGATCTTTCAGCGCCTCTTCACAGGCAAGGTGTTTCAGCGCCTCTTCACAGGCGAGATCTTTAAGGGACTCTTAACAGGCGAGAACTTTCAGCGCCACTTCACAGGCGAGATCTTTCAGCGCCTCTTCACAGGCGAGATATTTCAGCGCCTCTTCACAGGCGAGATCTTTCAACGCCTCTGCACAGGCGAGATCTTTCAGCGACTCTTCATAGGCTAGATCTGTCAGTGCCTTAAGAAAGGCGACATCATCCAGCGCCTCTTCACAGACAAGATCTTTCAGCGCCTCTTCACAGGCGAGATCTTTCAGCGCCTCTTCACAGGCGAGAACTTTCAGCGCCTCTTCACAGGCGAGGTCTGTCAGCGCCTTAAGAAAGGCGACATCATCCAGCGCCTCTTCACAGACGAGATCTTTCAGCGCCTATTCGCAGGCGAGATCTTTCAGCGCCCCTTCACAGGCGAGATCTTTCAGCGCCTATTCACAGGCGAGATCTTTCAACGCCTCTTCACAGACGAGATCTTTCAGCGCCACTTCACAGGCGAGATCTTTCAGCGCCTCTTCATAGGCGAGGTCTGTCAGTGACTTAAGAAAGGCGACATCATCCAGCGCCTGTTCACCGACAAGATCTTTCAGCGCCTCTCCACAGGCGAGATCTTTCAGCGCCTCTTCACAGGCAAGATCTTTCAGCGCCTCTTCACAGGCGAGATCACTAAGAGACTATTCACAGGCGAGACCTTTCAGCGCCTCTTCACAGGCGAGATCTTTCTGCGCCTCTTCACAGGCGAGGTATGTCAGTGCCTTAAGAAAGGCGACATCATCCAGAGCCTCTTCAGAGACGAGATTTTTCAGCGCCTCTTCACAGGCGAGATCTTTCACCGCCTCTTCACAGGCATGATCTTTCAGCGCCTCTTAAAGGCGAGATCTTTCAGCGCCTCTTCTGACGCAAGATCGAAAGCGCTTTGTTTCGCTTCTGGATCTCGACAAAGGCACGCATTTCTTCCAGCTCGGTCTTTCGTCTTTGGTATTGTTCTTTCTCGCGGAGGATTCGTTCCTCTCGAAGATCTACTGTTTGTTGTCGCCATTCGTGTGCCAATAGAGCGTCTTCTATGTCCCGCAAGCGCGCCTCTCTACCAGCCTTCGAAAGCATAGAGATTTTTCTGCTCGTTGCTACTTTCTGTAGTTCGAATTCGGACTGTTCGACACCGATGGAGTGGGTCTTCTTTTTTCTCCAAATCCACGAAATATGCAGAGTTTCTGGAAGAAGTATTGCCGGATCTGGTGCGCCTTCGTGTAGTTGCATTGGCATTTTGCTGGCAGCTAGAATTGTCCTAGAATCCTGGTCCTTGGTGTAGCATTGTAGAGGTGCTATCTCGATATTTTCCGGTTCGATAGAAAGTATGTCTATGCGGAAGATGGGGCAGGCGCGAAATCCGAAATCTCCTGCGGCCCAAGAAACGGCTCTCTCCCATTTTTTGTCGTCTTCCATAGTAGTCTGTGTTGGGGAGATTCGTATACCCGCGACTCTGCCGGTTCTCGTATGGGCATACCAAGCTACATAGATTTCGCCTTGCGGACGATTGGCCAAGACAAGGCATCTATCTAGACCTGCAGCGAGGTTCCTCCATTGTTGTTCCGGGGTTTGCACGACGAATAGTCCATCGTTGTTCGGAGATACCAACTCTAGTACCTCGTCTACAACGGTTTTGGCGGTGTCTGTGGAGAGTTGGTCGCCGAAACATCCGTATAGCGATACCTCGATTCGTGTGCATCCTCTTTCTTGTACATCTGGGTGGTGGAAGGTTTTGCGAAGATGTTCGTTTGGACAATCTACATATTCGGAGAGATGGGCCCCAATTGTGGCTTGGACATCTCCCGCCTCGAAATTCGAGACAATTTTGTTGTAGATTTTTGTGCGAGTGGTGCTACCATTTGGGGTATTTTGGATCCATGTGCAGACGTGGTTTCCGACGCTGTTGGTGTTGTCCAAAATTGTTGGTCCTTCTTTGTAGCACATCGCGCTGTAGAAATCGCCTTGCTCTCGAAAGTTGTGTGTCCTGCAAAGATATTCTACGAGGGTTTTGCGATCGAGGACACCAGAGAAGTCTTGGGTGTAGTCGATAGAATATAGCCCATAGCCGTGGGATAGGAGCTGCCTCTCGAATGTTGGTAGTGCCGCTTGCAATTCCTCTATGGGAATCTCGGAAACATCTACCTTTGCCACAAATAGGCCGACTGGTTCTTTGCCCTCGTATAGTTCCAGCCATTTCGTTTTGGCTGCACAGTCCGTATTTTCTTCGATTCTTGCGACTGTGGCACGAATTGTGCTACCGGCTTCCTTGTGGAGGGCAATGGTTTGGAGGAGGTTGGTTGGTATGCGACGACAAGCACCATCGTCTGTTCCGCCCATTGCTGTGCGCACCGCAAGTACAACACGAGACAATATGTTCTTTGCAGAACCGGTATCTCCCGTGGTACATAGAATTTGCCCTTTGGTTTCCACGATGTCTTCCTTGCGAAGATAGCCAAAAACATATATATCGTCTACAAATACTGGAAGACCGTCTAGTGGGCGAAGGTGTGTGCTGCCCCTGTGTTTGGCTAGGTAGTCGACTCTGGAAATGTCCGACAAGAGGTTGTTCTCGTAGGCATTTTCGACCAATAGGTGGTGCGATATCGACTTCTTGGTTCGAATACCTATACTCTCGAATGTTGCTTGCACAGCCATTGTACTCTTGTGTGTACTTTGGAATACTGTATATCTTTGTTTGTTTCCGACAACTGGCATACAAACGAAATATCTATATTCTCTTCGACAACTATTTGTCCAATTGGTTGTTTCGACGTAGTAGTTTTGGAATTTGTACTATTGTACTTTCCGACAACTGGCATACAAACGAAATATCTATATTCTCTTCGACAACTATTTGTCCAATTGGTTGTTTCGACGTAGTAGTTTTGGAATTTGTACTATTGTACTTTCCGACAACTGGCATACAAACGAAATATCTATATTCTCTACGACAACTATTTGTCCAATTGGTTGTTTCGACGTAGTAGTTTTGGAATTTGTACTGTTGTACTTTCCGACAACTGGCATACAAACGAAATATCTATATTCTCTTCGACAACTATTTGTCCAATTGGTTGTTTCGACGACGAGTAGTTTTGGAAATTTCGTATGGTACCTAGTGGGGTTGTGGCGACACTTTGTACTCGTGCGGATATTCTTTGGGGCTGGTGTAGACATCGGACAGCCATATCGTGTAGATCTTGTCTCGGATTGGTATGCCGGTGTAGATCTTGGTTTGGGTTGGTGTATCTATTGGAAAAATTGGTGTTTTGGGGCTTGTCTCGTGGTTTTGTCGGTATATTGGATTTTGCTCTTGTATTTGGCTGGGGCATCGGATTTGGCCTTGGTTTTCGTTGGTATATCGGGTTTGGTCTTGGGTTTTGTTTCGCATTTCGAGTTTGGCCTTTGTTTCGGTTGGTCCATCGGGCTAGTCTTGGGTTTTGTTGGTATTTCGGGGTTGGTCTTGGATTTCGTTGGGGCATCGTATTTGGCCTTGGTCTTGGTTGGTATATTCTGGGTTGGTCTTGGATTTGGTTGGCATATCGTGGTTGGTATTGGATTTTGGTTGGTACATCGTGTTTGGGTTTTGGATGGTATATGCAGTTTGGTCTTTGTTGGTGTATCGAGTTTGGTCTTGGTTTTGGTTGGTACATCGAGCTAGTCTTTGTTTTTGTTGGTGCATATAGTTGGATTTGGCTTCGGTTGGTGTATCTAGTTTGGGTTCTGTTTTGGTTTGTGTATCGGTTTGGTCTTGGTTTTGGCTGGTATGTCGGTCTGGTCCTGGATTTCGGTTGGTGCATCTAGTTTGGGTTTGGCTTCGGATGGTATATGGAGTCTGGTCTTGGGTTTGGGTTGGTGCATCTAGTTTGGTCTTGGTTTTGGATGGTATGTCGAGTCGGGTCTTGGTTTTTGGTTGGTACATTGGACTAGTCTTGGTTTCGGTTGGTGCATCTGGTTTGGCTTTGGATCTAGTTGGTATATCGAGCCTTGTCTTGGTTTTGGTTGGTACATCTGTTTGGGATTGGTGTTGGTTGGTATATCGTGTTTGGTCTTGGTTTCGGTTGGCATATCGAGTTTGCTCTTGGTTTTGGTTGTGCATCGAGTTTGGTCTTGTTTTTTTTGGTTGGTATATCGGGCTAGTTGTGGTTTTGGTTGGTGCATTGGGCTGGTCTTGGTTTTGGTTGGAACATCTAGTTTTGGTTTGGCTTTGGTTGGTACATTGGGCTGGTATTGGTTTCGGTTGGTACATCTAGTTTGTGTTTGGCTTTGGTTGGTACATTGGGCTGGTATTTGTTTCGGTTGGTACATCTGGCTAGTCTGGGATCTGGTTGGTATATCGGGCTAGTCTTGGCTTTGGTTGGTATATCGAGTTTGGACTTGGTGTTGCTTCTCGTTTCTTGCCCCATCTTGGCACTATATTTCTATGTAGAATTTTGGTTGTCGAAACCAGGTTGTTCAAAAATAAAAATGCGCTCTACTAAGAATACAGGCCTGCAAGCCTCGAAACGCAAATCGATCATTTATTAGCCTCCTGCACTGGCTTCCTGTTCTAAAAGCCCCCTTTTGACTACTACTCCCTTCAACGCTCAATTAGCCTACTTTTAAGAAAAGCTAAGTTTAGATCTGCAAACTGGTCTTCAGATCTATTCTGTCAACAATTTTATACAGAGATATATAGAATATGAATTTTAAAATACCTGGTATCTTCTTTTCTGAGCTTTGATGGGTTGAATTTGGCTTTGCTTCAATGTTGTCCATAGTAAAGTTGACATTCTGGATTTTTAAATTTCTATTTGCTGAAAACAACCCCTTTCAACCTTCAAATACTTTAAAGATAGGAGATGAAAAGCTAAGTTTAAATCTGCAAACTGGTCTTCAGATCTATTCTGTAAACAAATTTATATAGAGAAATAGACAATAGAATATGAATTTTAAAATACCTGGTGTCTTTTTTCTGAGCTTTGCTTGGTTGAATTTGGCTTTGTTTCAATGTTGTCCATAGTAACGTTGACTTTCCGGATTTCTTTATTTTTATCCATCTAGTTTAACTTACGGAAATCTTGCTTGAATATATGTAACTATGTTTGAGCCACAGGCTAAAAAGTCAAATCTTGCGACGACTCATTCGATCACTTACAATCATTCAATCGTCATGAAACTTGGCAGATCGACTCGCCCTCGCAGACATTTCATTCTATAAAAATTTCAGCTCCCCAAAAAAGGCTAGCTTATAGAATCGGGGACTCAACTTTTCGAATCGGGGAATCCCCTTTTCCGATACGCAGCGTTTTCATTGGCCGCAACAAAAGCGGGCGCGCTGCCTCATTAAACGAACGCTATGTTGTAAAATGAACGCGGACTATTTTCAGAGTACACGTTATAGGATACTAGATGGATATAGTAAAAAACTTTGTTTTTACGGGCTGTATTTTATTATTAGCTGAAAACAACCCCGCATACAGCCCTCAATTACTTTAAAGATAAGATGTGAAAAGCTAAGTTTAAATCTACAAACTGGTTTTCAGTTCTGTTCATTAAAAAATTTATATAGAGAAATAGAACAATCGACTATGAATTTTAAAATACCTGGTGTCTTCTGAGCTTTGCTTGGTTGATTTTGGTTTTGCTTCAGTGTTGTCCATAGTAAAGCTGAGTTTCTCGATTTTTTTTTTATTAGCTGAAAACAACCTCTTTCAACCTTCAAAACCTTTAAAGATAGGATGTGAAAATCTACAAACTGGTCTTCAGAGCTATTCTATAAACAAATTTATATAGAGAAACAGAACAATAGAATATGAATTTTAAAATACCTGGTGTCTTCTGAGCTTTGCTTGGTTAAATTTGGCTTTGCTTCAGTGTTGTCCATAGTAAAGCTGAGTTTCTCGAATTTTTTTTTATTAGCTGAAAACAACCTCTTTCAAACTTCAAAACCTTTAAAGATAGGATGTGAAAATCTACAAACTGGTCTTCAGAGCTATTCTATAAACAAATTTATATAGAGAAACAGAACAATAGAATATGAATTTTAAAATACCTGGTGTCTTCTATTCTGAACTTTGATTGGTTGAATTTGGCTCTGCTTCAATGTTTGTTGAGTAAAGTTGACTCTCTGAATTTTTAATTTTTATTAGCTGAAAACAAACCCCTTCAGCACTCGATTACTTTAAAGATAGGAGGGTAAAAAGCTAAGTTTAAATCTACAAACTGGTCTTCAGATCTCTTGTGTAAACAAATTTATATAGAGAAATAGAACAAAAGAATATGAATTTTAAAATACCTGGCATCGTCTTTTATGAGCTTTGGCTTATATTTTTTCCTTTTTTTCCGTTCTTTATTTCTGTAATCATCAGAAGAGAAAACGAACAATGAAACAATAAGGCAACAGTTTGACATGTACTGTCTACATGGACGCCCAGAAGGGATCATGGATCCCGCTAAATAGGGACACATAAACATGTAGAAAAAAGTACAGATAGGAACAGAAAGACAGCCAATAGATACTTAAAGTGGAGTAAGCCTTGGGCTCAAAAACAAACAACAAAAATATAAGATGGTCCATCAAAACCACATTAACAAAAGAATATAAATATATATTATAATCTTTACTAAAATAGCATTACAGACAAAATCATCAAATTTACCACAATCTTAACTAAAATAGTATTACAGGCAAAATCAACTAATTTAATCAATCAATTCAATCAATCATTTATTTATGTAACCATTATAAGAAGAGAACAACAGCATATGAAATAATAAGGCAATGATTAGACATGTATGCCTACTGGTTACACGGGGGCCAGAAGGGATCATGGTTCCAGTTAAATTACAGCCTTGTCTTGTCTTGTCTTGAACCATCCTCGATCCGAGGGTTGGTCGCTCCATGGACAAGTCTTCTCCACCTTTTTCTATCTTCCGTCTCTGTCAACAATCGATGAAAAGGCAATTACAGCCAGTCGATACTTAACATGAGTTCTGCGCTTGGCTCCTCGGCTCATTGGATGAATTCCCAAATTCGGCTCTGTTTCTGCCTACATGCGCGATGTGTTGCATTGGTTACCTGTGGCCCAACGGTTCCCATACCGGGTTGCTGAGTTGGTTTCACGCTGCATCCTTGGCTGTGCTCCATCTTACCTGCGCGATCTCTGCCGCTCAGTGCCCGACGTTGTAGCGCGTCGGGCGCTTCGATCCGCGACGATGGGGCAACTTCTAATTCCACGGGTTCGCTTGACTGCTATAGGCAGCGCCGAGCTTTCTCGGTTGTAGGCCGTTCCATCTGGAGTGACCTACCATCGGAGCTGGTTACCTGTGGCCCAACATTTTTGGAAAATCAAGAGATTAGGTGAAGAACGAATAGCTAGAGGGATATTATTCCACACCAAGGTAGGCCTACCAGTAGATTTGATAGAGAATAAACATAAATTCCCAGATTTGAGCGATCCTTATCTGTTCAATCCTTAATAACCGAAACTCAGAAAATATTTGCCTAGTGTGAGATTCATGTGGAACACCTGCTAAGAAACGTCCAAAGTAAAGTCGACTTTCTTGATTTTTTATTTTTCTTAGCTGAAAACAACCCCTTTTAACATAAAAATACGGTACTTTAAATATAGAAAGAGATTTAAAAAAGGCTAAGTTTAAATAGACAAGCCTGAGTTCATGAGCTCTGTTTTAAAACTTTCTTTCATAAAGATATAAAAAGAAAGTAGCCTATCTGGATTTCAAAATACCTGGCATCTCCTTTTCTGAGCTTTGCTTTGTTGAAGCTGGCTTTGCTTCAATGTTGTCCATAGTAAAGTTGAATTTCTGGATTTTAATTTTTATAAATTTTTTCGAGAAGAATCTGAATTTAAATTACCTGGTCTACCATTATGAGCTTTACTTGAATGCTGAGTTTCTCTTCTTTTCTTTGAAGTTGGTGTTGTTTTGGCATTTGCTTTACTGTAATTTATTTCTACTTTAAATACAGTTGGCTTTCTTGATGTTTTAAATTTTAAACAGCTGAAGAGTTTTCAACCCCTAAAGTAGCTTTAATTAAAGTGCTAAGAATCTGAATTTGAAAAGAACTGTTCTTGGATCTGCCCTATTGTTCGCTATGCTTTGATTGTGCTTAATTATACTGTAAAGTTGACTTTCTAGATATTTTCTAAATGTTTGTATCAATTGAAACTCTCTGTCAAGCGTACACTACATGTTCAGCTTTAAAGTCAAGTATTAAACTGTCTTAACGATGTAAATCAGAAAAATCTGAATTTGGAAATACCTGGCGTCTTGTCTTTACTTTGATGATGTCTTTGATATTCATTTTCTTTATATTTCTTCAGTGTTGGCTTTCTTTATGCTTTTTATATTTAGCCTATGTGCTGAAAAACGCTTTATTCTCCTAAATTGTCTTGGAGTAATTAAATAAAAAATATGAATTTGAAAATACCTGGCATCCTCTGTCATGATCTTTACTTGAAAGCTGACTTTCTGGATGTGATCTGTGCTTTGCTTTAAAGTTGGCGGTGCTGCAATTGCTTTGACTTTGGCTTTAAAGTTGACTTTCTGAATATTTTCTATAAGATTATCGGCTGAAGAAAGTGAGCTCCCATAATAGATCTTATGACCTGAAAAGAGATTAAGCCAAATTTGAAACTACCTACTGTGTTATACATTAAAGTTTACAATCTGAAATTGTATATATTTGTCTATTTATGAAATATCTTCACCTCTTAAAAGTGTCTTATATAAAACACAAGAATTTGAATATAAAATAGCTAAGCTGGCATATTTTGTTTGGGACTTTGGGCTTTACTTGAAAGCTGATTTTCTGGATATGTGGTCTTCTGGGTTTTGTGTTGCTTTTGTCTTGATCTCTGCAGTGCTGTAATATAATCTAATTGTATCTAAAGACTTCTATAGCACTGTTATCATAAAGCACATGGCAACAATAGATAGTCATTGTAATATTGTAAATAATATTACACTTTGTTACAGCTGAAACCTAAAGTACCTTAAAGTTATATAAGATCTGCAGAATATTTTGAAAACACCAGGAAAGGAATCTATAAAACAATTCTGTTTGTCATTAACTGCACTCCTGTTCAAGGTGCAATTTCTGGTTGGATATAAAGGGAGAGACCTACATCTGTACGTTGGGTAGGATCGAAATGCATTGGGCAAATGTATCTTCAGAGGGAGATAGTATGCAGCAGTGGAGAGATTTCTCCTTCAAATTTAAACGTGTGTTGTTTTTACTCTTCTAATAAACTGCATTCTTCTTCTTTCCGTATCTTCTTATACTTTAACGGCTACAATATAGTCCTAATTATATAAAGTAAATGCTATTTACCTGCTTCTCACAGTTAACATCAGCGAGTTTTCTTCAAGAGAAAAGTGTACGTAGTGTAATTCTGAAACAATTGATTGAAAACTAGCTACAAATAAATGCATCACGCATGTTTCTATAATTATGTTTATGCAATGATAAATTTAAATTCTATGTGGGCCATGTCCATGTATTTATGTAGGCCTAAGGATGCAAAAGGAAGTCCTGATCGAAATAAAAAAACCAAAGCTATAAGAATGTCATCATTTTACTCACACTTTTTACTTCGAATATTTTTATAAGAAACATTATTAATACCTTGTAAAATCGATAATCTTGTCGATCTTCTTGTTTCTGAACATCAGGCCTGTAATTTATGCCAAAATATGCCGAAAAGGAATCTAAAATCGATTTTTCGTATGAATATTTCACAAGATCTAGACTTCAAATAAATGAACGCTACCATGACAACGGATTTTACGTCATCCGCGCCGCTTGTTTTACAAGATGACGTCATCAATCGATACAATCATCCAATCACAGAACCGATTTTTATCACATGCATCTTGTGTCCAATAATTATTACACTACACTGCCGCCTTTTCCAGCCTTCTAGATAGGCGCGTATACTGACTAATTATTATCTTGTAGGGTTCGCGTAATCAGGTCTCCTCTGCTCCTCTTCCTCCTCTGTAAAATTGTTAGCCCACATCTTTTCAACCTTTCTTCATAGCTCAAATCCTTGTAGCCCCAATTAATTTTTGTATAGCTCTTCTTAGGGGCCGTCCATAAATGACGTCACGCTATTTTGGCCGATTTTAAACCCCCTCCCCCCCTCGTCACACTTCGTCACAAAAAGTAAGACCCCCTCTGAAAATGACGTCACAAAGCTCTGACCCCCTAAAACCAATTTCCATGGCAAAGCAAAATGCTCCTTCATGGAACAAATAGCGAAAAGCATGAATATTTTAAAATCTAACGGTGACCAAATATTGAAATAATTAGAAAATTTATTAATAATGGTGCCCGTATACATTAAAATAATTTAAAAAATAATTAAAATTTAATCGTCAAAATTAGTGCTGTTATTATTAAAATTAAATTGTTGTTAATTGTTAAATTTAATAACATAGACCGAGTGTGACGTCACACTACTCAGACCCCACCCCATGTCACACATCGTCACAAATTTCCGACCCCCCGACCCCCCAGGTGCGTGACGTCATTTATGGACGGCCCCTTATTGCAACTCTTCTAGTTGTACAATAAAATGGTTTGGTGCATTTTAAGGACCTCATGTCAAAGCTATGCAAATTTAAACTATGCGATTTCATATAAAGTAGTAGCTTGCGTTCAATTGAACTACTTTTATCCGCCGTGTTTACACGATCATCCTAGATTAGCTGTGAGATTCACAACAACTGAGTGCAGCGTTTGTTCCATGTATAAACATAGTACTCCGAGTAAAGTCCGAACCATGCTCCGAACAGTAATAGAAGACATCCAACGATGTGTTTGTTATGGATAGGAAAGTATAGCCAGTTATTTCATGTTTTACTCTTACATTAAATTCAACAAAAGGTTAAAAGAAACAGAGTTTAGAATATTAAACTTCGTTATGGTGCAGTGTTTCTATGAACAGAGTTTTTAGCGTATTCGTGCAGTTGACGTGGGATTAGAGGAGGTGCGTATGCGTCTTCGTATGGCACGCCGGTTACGCAAACCGACAGTTAAATAATTATGCTTCAGCGTAAAATTTGAGCTATAAAGAACGGAAAGACGATACGCTTACTTTAAAACGCGGAAGTTCTAAGACATTGAGCTTGAACTAGAGGTTGTGGGTTATCTGACAAGGCAATATAAATTTAGCTAATAGTTGGTGCCATCCGCAACAGCGACGACATGTTAAGCCCATACAATATCACTCACCAGCACCGTTTTCTTCCGGCCAATTACAGATGTATATTATCAGAAACGTAGGCACCTCGGGTAAACCCGTAGTTTAGGTTGCTAAATTATTTTATATCGTAAAATTAAAACGGAAGCTGGATTGAGAAAAAAAATTGTTTCTCTAACTGGAAGTGGGATTGATGAAACCATTTCTATCTTTAAATAGAAGTTGGATTGATGGAAATAATTTTTACCGTAAATTGAAGCTGGATTGATGAAACTAAGTTTTTGATGCAATAGAAGAGCTCTGGAATAATGAAAACAATTGTTTCCGTAAGTCGAAGCTGGACCCATGAGAAAAGTCCTTGCTTAAATAAAAGTTCCATTGATGAAAAATATTTTTCTGGTTAAATAGAAGTTGGGTAATTTTTTTCATGAAATTGAAGCTGGATTGATTAAAAATATTTGTTGATGAAATGGAAGCGGGATTGATGATAGTTATCACGGACATAGCTAGACTGCTTACTTACCAACGTGAAGTACGGCATTGAAGACATTAAAAAAATTTAGCAACCTAAACTACGGGATAACCCGCGGAAGTTCTAAGACATTGAGCTTGAATTAGAGGTTGTGGGTTATCTGACTAGGCAATATAAATTTAGCTAATAGTTGGTGCCATCCCAGCAGCGACGACATGTTAAGCCCATACAATAAGACGCACCAACACCATTTTCTTCCGGCCAATGACAGATGTATATTATCAGAAACATGAATAATGCTCACCCCTTTATTAGCCACTCCCTTGAGATCTAATATAGTAGTAGATTTCGTTTATTAAAATACTAAGTTGACATACCGCAACTTGTTTACATGGGATAATGAAGGTAATGAAATTAAAAACTATAAGTTTATGCCTTTAGTCAGATTGAGAGTTAAATCTTAACATCCCGAATGGTCCGAAATAGAACCCTAGAGATGAAATTGTGGTCATCTTTTTTGGGCAGTTCATATTCATGAGGCCTAGGGCGCAGAGCATATGACCTACGTACGGTCGGAGGAAAGAGGCCTCTAAGCACATGTTGTGAGTTCCGGTTCACAGCTTGGAGGAGTCTGACGTCTGCATCTTCCATCATTCGGACTAAATCCTGATGTTCAGGAGGGAGGTAGCCCATAATGTAATGACTTTCGTAACACTTGTGAATCTTTTGGGCTGAATCCCACCTAAGACTGTTAGGTTGTTAAGACCTTGAGCAAGTCTTTCACGCATAGTTGCTTTGTGCTATTGTGCATGATAAGTGCAGAAATATTAGAAATGATTCTATTTTTGGTTAAAAGTGTCCTCTGGTTATCATTTTCATGGGTAAACTGTTTTACAGGTCAGCACTAGCGGGTGACTGAAGAGTAAAAGACAGATGTCGGCCAGATCTTGGATCGTCCGTGCCTTAATAGTTGCTGCTGCCTATTTTGTTATTCTCGAGTCAATTGATGGCGCCGCAATCAGACAGAGGCGACGAAAAGGCAGTGACTCAAACGACACTTCAGCAAATTCAACTTTTTCTTTAAAACCATTGAAAGGTGATGATGTCCCACCACAATTGTTACCTCTAGCAGATAAGGATACATCTATTAAACAGTTGCCTCAAAAGAATGTAGTCATCGCTCAGGAGGGTAACCAGAAAAAATCTGGATTTCAGGCTAATAATGGCCTTCAGAATAGGGCTGATGATGCCCAGAATGAAGCTGCAAGATTTCGAATTGATGCCGCCAAGATCAAGACTAAATCCGAAAGGGACCAGTCAAAAAACAATGTTTTGGTAGATGCTGATTTAAATGACCAGCTTGGGGCTGGTGATGGTCTCGAAGAGGCAGACAATATCCAGAACGATGCTGTAAAGGATATGTTTCGGGCCAGCCTAAACAAAAGCCGAAGCCAGAGAGAAAGATCAGCTGATAAAGAGCCTTTGATTTTTCGACACAAAGTGGATGAAAATGAAGGCAAGAAGCATCAGCCTGAATCGGTGAGATGTGTTCATTTATTAACCATAATATGTACCCGGTAGAATAAATATTACCAGGTGCTTTATGGTGGTATTGGTGGTGATAGTGGTGACACTGTTACACACCTCTAGAGATGCTCCTAAGAAGTGTGGTTCAAGAGTGGCAGAGTCTTCAGCTGCAAACTTTGGTGTGGTTTTCAACCCAAACCTTAGCTTCTCTGAACATATCATTCATCGTTCCTGTGCCTGTTTCATGCATAACTGTGATGTTTGCAGAATCAGCTCTATGCTTGACTTCAAAGTCGCACCTACTGTTGCTACAAACAAACCATAGTCCATGCTAACCTAGTCTATTGCAACTCGCTTTTCCTGAATATTGACAACATGCAAATAAACTGTCTTCATGCTGTCCAGAATGCTGTAGCTTGTTTTGTCTGTAATACCCTCAAGCACCATCACATCACTCCTGTCCTCAAATCACTCCACTTAAAATACCTGAATGAATAGAATACCTAGTCCTATCACTTACCCACAACACACCTCAAACCTCTGAACCCTCCTATCTTCGTCAGTTGCCCTCAGTCCAACCAACCTCCTCTTCCACCCTAACACTTCTCCAACCCTCCATCAACTGACTCAACTCATTACTAAATTTTACAAATCGCTCCATAGTCATAGCTGTTCCGCCTCTCTGGAATAAACTCCCACCAGAATTAAGACAATTATCTGACCCATGCTATGAACTCAGCAAAAACTCACCTGTTGCAATCTCTGTGCAGGTTTTTTATTCAAAACTGAAAGCACTGCTCTTTCAGAAATCCTACCACTGTTTTTGTCACTGCTGATAATGATCACGACTTATATGACACCATGAATTCTGAACTGCTTCACTTAACCAATTGGTTTCATGCTAACCTTCTGTCCCTCAATGTTAAAAAGACTAATTATATTATCTTCTCTAGCTCCAGAAGAAAGGTCCAGGATGATCCTAGCAAGACCATTAGTATTAATAACATCCCCATAAAGCGGGTAACTGAAGTTAAGTTTCTAGGTATAATCATGGATGAACACCTAAAATGGCATGCCCACATCAACTTAGTTAAAAATAAGATAGCCAAGTCTATAGGGGTTATCAGAAGACTTAAAACTACTCTTCCCCTAATACTCTCCGTACTTTATATAACACTTTCATTTTACCCTACCTTAATTATGGTGCTATAATATGGGCAGGTGGATACAAAACTCCACTCCAACCTATACATTTACTCCAAAAAAGGGTTGTAAGAATCATAGCTGGTGTACACTACTTGGCAAAGACCTCTAGTCTGTTTAAAAGTTTAAACTTATTAACTATCTTTGATCTACATAAACTTCAACTTGCTATCTTCATGTACCGACATCAGAGCCAAACTTTACCCAGTATATTTAATTGTTATTTCTCCACTAATGCTTCTGTCCACGGTTACAACACTAGATCTCGGTTTAATCTTCGCTCTGCAATCTGTAAAACTAATGTTAGACAATTTTCTGCTAGAATAACTGGGCCTAAACTATGGAACTCCATTGACCGTGGCATCCGTAATCAGAGGTCGCTCAACTCCTTCAAACAGGCCTATAAAAAACACTTACTTAAGTAACTTAACTGACGTTGATTTTACTGCTGCCATGCCTAGTTCTCATCCTATGTTAATTGAACCGACACATGTTTCCTTTCTAGTTCTATCATTTTGTTCCATCATAGTGGGGAAGACTAGATAAGCCCATTGGGCTTCTTCTCCCCACGAATCGATTTTATTACCTAACCTGTTAGACAATAACCTCTTCAATTTTTGTTTCTTATTAATGGCGCTTACGAAATGTAAACTGTTATTATCTGTATTCACACGTGTACATTGTACTCACTGTTCATGGAATCGATTCGAATAAATTTTGATTTTTGATTTTTGATTTGATTCTTTCTTCCTCTTACCTCCTTGCCGCTTCAATTCTTAACGCCATCGACTGTAGCCACCTGACTGCCTGCCTGCATAATTATGATTATGTTTTTAATCGACCCAGTAATTATAAGTTAAGAATGTTTTATTTTTTAACAGTTAGGAACGTATACTAAGATAGCTCCCCATGTTGAGCAGAAGCCTAAGCAGTCTACACTTTTGCGTCTGAAGATGGATGATCTCCAGCCTCCGGACCACATCGATGGTGTACGGATGGAACACGATGGGCATCTGAATCGTGACTACAAGAAAGAAATCCTGCTTGGGAATCACGAGGAGTTTGAATGGGAAAGTGAATCAAAGCTTGTCAATCGACTAAAAGATATCTTCCAGAAGTAAGTTGCTACACTGTTTTGATGCTGCTTCTGGGTTCAAACCCTCTACATGTCTTCATTCATTCATTCAGAGGTTTATATAGCGCCCCTCCAAGGTACCTACTCAAAGGCGCTCCCAGCCCAACTCCGGTGATAATGAACAGTTCTTGTGCTTGGAGTGCAAAGGTACTCCAATGACAGTAACAATAGCACCTTTGAACTCTAAGCATACAAGTTAATCTTGATTGTATTGTATTGTATTTAGAAATTTATAAAGCAATGATTTGTTGATGATTCGTTAGCTTTGTCGGATCCAAAAGTATACAGAAGGAGCAAACGTGAGGTCAGGGAGAAAGCCCCACTGAGGTCTGTGGGCAAACCCCAGTTAGGAGGCCAACCCCCTTGAAGCACAATCCTTTCATATGGCCAGGAATAAAATTTTGACATGCTTTGTGAATTTCAGCATAAGATTTTTAAACTGGATTATAAGCTGCAAAGCTTAAATATGTTCTGAACCGGGATTTGATTTGTGAAATTTTGCCCTCTAATTGTTTGAAATACCCTGAGTGTTTCTGTAAAACTTTTATGCATCTGGTAAAATCTCCAGGTATACATGTGTCCGACAAAATGTCCATGTGTATCTGACAAAATTACCAGATGTATCTGGCAAAATGCCTGGGACTACCTGACCAAAATTCCAGGTTTATCTGAGAAAATGCCAAGGTGTATGTGATGCAATGCCCAGATATATCTGACAAATGACCAATGTATCTGACAAAGTGCTCATGTATATCTGACAAAGTACCCATTGGTAATTAGTGAGATGGCAAGCAATCCCTTGTGGAGTAAATAATGGTTACAAGTCTGAGATGTTGTTTCATTAGCATTTACATGGTTCTGGATGACATGTGAAGAAAGCTGGTGAATGTATTTCTGTGTTTGTGAAGCACACTTTTGCATAAAAGGTCACCTTGTCATAAAAGGTATTGGGTTTGAATTCTAGCAAAGAAAGAAATTTCGATATATTGCTGAAGAATTATTGTTTCTCTGCTCTCTTATCTTAGAAACAAGTTTCATTGTTCCTTTAATGCCTTAAAGCCCATTGAGGGACGTTGAATCATTATTTTCACTTTGTCAAACTTCAGCTGAATATCTTAGTTTGTATGATTTAAGATGATGTGTTCTTGTGACTCTGAATGGCTGAGAGTGAGTGACCCTTCTGAATTCACTTATATCATGGAATGTGTTGTTGCAGAGCGGATACCAATAAAGATGGCTTTCTAGAGCTAGATGAACTAAAGGATTGGATTATGCTCAATGTCAAGATCCATCTGAATGAAGCCATCATGGATAACAAAAGAGTTTTCAGACATCTTGATACAAATAACGATGGTATCATTGTTTCATTATTGTTATTACAAAAGTTTGTAACACACATGCAAAGTCACATGACAATATGATTCTGAGGTGTGACTAGTCAATCACCAGGTTGTAATGCAACAGAGGGGATATTTGACCTGAATACTCTGAGCCAGACCGGACAGAAGTACCAAGCAACCGTTGTGGGCACTGGGCAGGCTGTATTTATCTCAGGGTCTAGTTTTTATTTGTTGGGGGTGATGTGCTGTGGGTTATGCTACACAGATAAGTAAGTAAGTGGCCTTTATTTGCATCTGACAAGCGCACATGCTTTACATTGTATGTATGATTACATACATTTTAAAATGAACTATAACAGTAGCAGATTATAAGAGTATTCTTACCAATATAGGTGATCTTATGTATGCTATTTATACAGACAACTTAAGTTGTATGATCTGGTAGCATAAAAAGTGTCTGGAATGACCAGGTTTCAATTGGTTTTTGCTTGGAGATAGTCCATGCATGGATAGGACTATACTCACTACTGGGTAAATGCATTGACCCCAGAAATTTTGTTATACAGTTAGTATGTTGTTACATTTGCTGTGTATTTAAACTTGAATTGTTTATTTTCTTCAAACTATAATGATGTACAAGGAAGGACCTTGGAAGCAGCATACCATGATTTCACAATTACACCACTTGAGTTTAAACCAGTTCTTGTTTGGTTTCTATGTAGCGTTTGTGACATGGAAAGAGTTCTATGTTCACTTTCTGCTGGCGAAAGGGTATGACCTGGAAACTGCCCAGCAACATTCAGAAGACTACGACACTCTTTCTCTGGATCCTGATGGTAAAACCGAATGTTTGACAGCTAAAACCTCTATTTCACTGTATTCTGTCACTCAAGTTTCAATGGGTTGGATATGGAGATGATAAAAAACCTGGAGAATACCAGATTGTTTTAAAGTCTTTTATTTGAATGCTAATGCTGGTATGTCTCAAAAGATTACTTTTTTGACTTGCTGCCAGAAAATGATGTTAATCCACTTGAATTTTATTAAATTTGCACTGTTAAATAAAGTTTAGCCATGAAAATAAACTTTGAATGAAGTGAGGATATTTCATAGCGTAAGGACATTATGCATCCTTGTGGTTTTATTGGTTATGCACCATAAATAAGGCCTTTTTTGGCTACTGTATTATGAATATGAAGTAGGCTTTGTGTGACACCGAATGCAAATAGTTTCCAGAAATTATTCCCGTTCTCATCATCCTCCCATAGTAATTGCTGACTGAACTTGCATAGACTTATTCTTAGCATGATTTTCTTGATGGTTCTAAGAACTTTTTGCAGCATTAGCTTTGCATTTCAGAGATCAATTGTTGATAATGAGGAACTAAAATGCAGTTGTTTGCTGAAGTTTTGAAAATAAATTTTTCTAATTCATCTGTTTTTGTGATTGCATTGAAAAAGAATTCTTTGAAGACTTTTAATCATTTATGGAGTGTAAGCTCTATGTATAAAACAGAATGGTAGTGTTATGAAATTCAAAATTGTTTCCAATTCTACAGAAAAGGAGAGAATAATTCGCTACAAATTTCGCTGGGCCGAGGCAGATGAAGAGCCGCAGGACAATCGACTGACCTTCCGTGAACTCATGAACTTCCGACATCCAGAACAAAGTCAAACGATGCTTGTTAGAATGGTCAAGGATCTCATCGATAACTTCGGTATGTCAATTTCAAATTGTATTTCGATTCTGTTTTCATACATTTTGGAATCCGACTAGAGCAAGTTTGGTTGCTTATTTCCTGACTATGTATTGTAACTTACTTGTATTGAATAAATTATTGAAAATATCTGTTTTATGAAACTATTGAGTGTCTTAGATATGTAGCCTTAAACATGCATTTGGGCATTTGCATACCAAGTTTAGTAAAATCTTTGTAACAGTTTAGCTAGTTGTGATCTTTGTCTATGCATCCAGTTTAATAATTATTATTCACAACGGTTCCTAAATTTGGGACAACTGCCAAGCCATTCACCAGTGAATCATTCCCATGAGTTAGTATGTGCTTTGAAATTCTGCGGTAATGTTACATTTTTGCTGAATTATGCAGGGTATAATTGCTAGCCCATGTAAACCTAATAAAAAGTTGTGAAATGCTTTTTGTTTATTTATGTGTATGTACATTTTTGTGTGAGTGAAAATCACACTTTTTTATTATGTCAGTAATAAAAGCTTATAAGGATCATTGGAAACACTTTAACGTGTCACTGTATGGTGCTTTTGTTGGACGTTTCATTTTCGTTTCAGATCGGAACGAAGATAATCTAATAACTGAGGAGGAATTTGCTATGCTGCCACCGGGAGAAGTGGATGGTGCGAACATGGCAGGCGACCAAGAGTGGCTGATTGAACGCAAGAAGGAATTCAAAGATGTCATTGATCTCAACAATGATGGCTTTGTTAATGAGGCAGAACTAAAGGTTATTTTTAATAATAAGAATAATAATAAGTATTCATTTATTAATTCTCTCTTGTAACCGGGGGCACGAGAGAAACCAGCTATCTTTTCCAGCACATTGCCATCATAATCCAATGCTTTAACGCCATTGCCTTTGCTCTGCCAGATCTTGACGAGTTCTAGCCATCCCATTATGGATTTTTGTATCTCTGGATAATTTTTTAATTCCTGAGGGATATGAGGTACCTCGGGTGAAAATAATAATAATAATAATTGTTACTCCGCAGCGGGCTGCAGGACAGATTATGCCATGATCCCTCTAGTGCAGGGGCAAATAATAGTTAGTGATAATCTTGAATCATTCCGTGCATGTTCCTGCATTCGTTGGTTCTTGTGTAGTTGTGGTGTATTTGTTCCAGGTCTATGTTGACCCACACAACTCAAACCATGCCAAACTGGAGGCGGAGAACCTGATTCGCCTTGCTGATCTGGATGGCAATGGTCGACTTTCACTGAATGAAGTACTCGAAAATGCAGAATTGTTTCTTGGAAGTAAAATGGTAGATGCCAGTCGGAACTTTCATGACGAATTCTAATGCACTGCTATATCAGAAAATTCCATATGCCGATAAGTTTTGGTTGTGAATGCATGGATGGCTTCAGGTATTTTGTAACTAAAAATTACAAAATACTATGTTTCGTAAAAATGGGTTATTGCTAGAATATTGTGGTTGATTTGTACACAATTAACCACTGTCTGTGGTGTTTCTGCTTCTCATAACTCCTGGACCTGTGCGTATTCGGTCTGTATGCATACGTGGATGTGTCTTTATGGACCATCCAGATCTTGATTGTAGCATTTGGAAATTTAGAATTGAACGTACACAACGTTTTAAGACATGGGTTCTGGCTCGCTGTAGTTTGACTTGTTAGTTTAGATGTATATACATGCAGCAATTCTTGCGTGTCCAAAATGTACGATGCTCTTTACTGTGAAACAGGAAAAATGCCACAAGCAAATATTATACATAAATGTATATGTACATGGATATACTGGTATGTGTACTGTACATAAGAACAGGGAGAGGCTTCATTCTGAGTGGACCTTAAGATGTTGCTTTAATATAATGCATTCCTACCTGGCCTTTGTATTTCCTTGACTAGAAATATAATTATATTAATGAACCCATAGGAGGGTGAATCAATCAATATAAACTTGATATAGCACCCCTTCAAGGTACCTAGTCAGAGGCGCTCCTGGCCGAGCCACCGCTGAAAAGCACCAATGAAGTGTGTTCAGTTAATTGGTTTATGATACTCATTTGTGAGTTGAGTTAAAATTGAAGGATTCTTGCTGAATTGGAGCAGACCTGCTTTTTCTGTGACAATCTGTGTTTGTCTTCTGCCGTTGTGCTCCATAGTTCTTGGGTCAGTGGCAGTAGGGACAAGGATACAGCACTGTGGCTGTATAAGTCATAGGTATGGCCACAGTTAGAATTCTGCATCATAGGGCATTGGCACAATTTTGAGAATTAGGACGTGGGTATTTTGGGGCCAAAGCTGAGTTGTGATACATAAATGATTTTTTTGCTATTTAGCTGCAAGATCTAAATAATGTGTACCGGTATTCATTATAACAGTGCGAGGGTGCAGTTCGGATTAGGAGTTTGAAACTGTATATGTAATGTAATGGTGACAGTTTTAGGATCATTTGCAGAAGTCGGGAATATACGTGTTCATTCCGAGCATTTATATAGCGCCCCTTCAAGGAACCTACTCAGAGGCGCTCCCAGCCCAGCCACGGCTAAACAGAGAAGACTTGAGAAGGCGGCAGTAAGCAGGCAAATTGCTGCGAGGCATCAAGCGCAGCTCAAGTGGGAGCCCATTCCAGGTTGAGGGCCCAACAACCGAAAAGGCTCGGCGCTGCTTGAGACATAAACGGGCTCGGGGGACAAGGAGCTCTCGCTTGGCCGAGGAACGTAGAGCCCGACGGGGGGCTAGGTCAGAGACAGGACGACAGAGGTCAGAAAGGTATGATGGAGCACAGCCAGCAAGGCACTGTTCATACACAATAGGCCTATTACAGTGTTAATAGGCCTAAAATCCTTTTTTGTAATCTGGGTATTGCTGGGGTTTTTAAAGGAGGAAATCTGGGTTTATTTCAGAGAACTCGCTGGTAACACTGGCAGTAATCAGGGTTGCATATCGTCGCGAAAGTGTGAGTTGGGCTGCTTTCAATGCGATCGCGACTGAAATTTCGTCCTAGCAAAATGTCGGCTGTTTTTGAATTATCCCGTGGTTGTTCTCAGAAATTGACTGACATAATAATAAATTATAATAACATTCTTTATTGAAACAATCCGGTCGACAAACCGCAACCGGTTGACAAACCGCAACCGGTTACAGTGTACAGTAACTGTTATGCAATTGAAACAATTCACAAGAACACAAGTGACAGAAAACATAAATCTTAACTACTAACAGAACAGACAGCCTGCAATACACGGCGCTGATAGCAGCCTACAAAGCATGTCCGCCTATACGGGATCGATCTCGGTACCTCTCGCTCTCTATGCCAGTGTGTTATCCAATGCGCTATCGGGCCCCCACATAGCTTACGAAAGTTACGAGGTTACTAACTCCGCCACTGCTCGTAGTCTGGCAGTGCCAGTCCCAAGCCTGGATGAAGGAGGATGCTTTACACTTAGGCTACATGAAGTAACTTGTGTTATAACTTTACTATTCATTATTATTATAGGCTACATTATTATTACTTCTGTCATCTATGTGTTATTTTACATTGTATTTCGGTGTCCCATTGTGTGTTTTCTAATGGAGTAATAAAGGCTATACTTACTTACTTAGGAGGTTGACTCTAATGATCTTTGTTATCACAGTGTTGTTAAACTGAAACCCTGGGCGTATTTGGGGGGGGGGTTTACGAGTTCAAACCAGGGCTGTTAAAGGACCTGGTGTGTTTTTTCTTTTTGATTAAAAATAAATAAACAAACAAAAAACCGTGAAATTTGTTTATTCTTTATTTTTTACAAAGTTATAAATTATAAATATTAATGCCAAAAATGGCGCGCTTCTCTTCAACTCTCTTGGCAATATTATTGTTGTATCGTCTGTTAATTTCGTTGCGCTTCTTTTGGGCTACTTTTTGACGTGATATGGCGACCAAGCACGTTCGAAATGTGGCAACCCTGGCGTTTATTACAAGACAGAGGTTTTCGATTGCAAACAGTTTAAAATACTTCAATACTTAATCAAACGAAAAGCTGTTGAGAAAACGATACAAAGTAAGCCAACTTTATCGTTTTTGATTCAGTCGAAGCAATTACTTATCCTTGTATTGATACACTTTGAGCTTAATGGTTTGTAAATTTGAATTATTTTCTGACTGTAGTGTTGCGCCGAGCAGCGCCGACGCGACCCGACGTCATAACTAGGGTAATAAACCGTAGTTTACGTTGGTAAATTAACGGTAAAAGTGCATTTTAGCGTATTTAATTCATAATGCTGCCGGCTGAGCATTTTAGCGTATTTTATTATTTCTCTGATGTGTCTGCATAAATGGAAACTGCATTGATAAAAATAATTGTTTGTCTAAATGGAAGTTGGATTGATGAAACTAGTTATTTGCTAAAATAGAAGCTAGATTGATGAAAAAGCGTGTAGTTTAGCGTCGTAAATCGGCATAAGGACAAATCCCGCATAGAACGTCTGAATGACAGATTAAAACGCTCTGGTTTTATTCAGTCAGATTCCCCTTCTACGAACGTTCTTGCTAATAACGCAGAC
This sequence comes from Aporrectodea caliginosa, assembly GCA_020284085.1. Classification (NCBI taxonomy): domain Eukaryota; kingdom Metazoa; phylum Annelida; class Clitellata; order Crassiclitellata; family Lumbricidae; genus Aporrectodea; species Aporrectodea caliginosa. The sequence goes on from JACEVL010000842.1 coordinate 592,622, forward strand.
ACTTCACTCTTTCAGGCCGTCCTCTCAAATGAGAATCATTCACTCAGATGCCTATTTCCTAACCAACATTTTACGCCCTATTTTCTTAGGGTCAGACGACTCAGACCACATAACTTTAACCTTCCTGACAAGGACTCACGAAATTTTATATCTCGTATGTATTCCTGAACTCTTAAGCTATTGTTAATTCACACTATTATCTAGATGTATTTTTTTAGCGTGGTGCTTCCACGCAACCCGCGAAAATTTACTTCTGCGGCGGAATTTTTTTTTGGCATTTTATCTAAAAACAACTCTAACCCTAACACTGACCCTAACCGACCGTCACAGCGTTTAACCTGACCCTAACCGCCACTCGCGAGGCCTAACCGACCCTCACGACGCCAATTTATAGGATGTACTGCATTTTGAACAAAGCGCATGCGCCGAAGGTTGCGCATGCGCAAAACGCTTCCGCCGCAGAATTGCGTCGAAAATGTTACTTCTGCGGCGGAATTTTTCGCCGCAGAAGATTTATCCATTTTTTATGTACACCTACAGCATTATGTCTGTTGTTAACACATTAAACGAATATATGATGATGATGCCATTGCATGGCGAGTCAGCGTTGGTCGAATACAAGTTGGATTGACGAAAAGAGTTCTTGTTAAATCTGGGACTATTATTATAGTCCCTGGGACTATTATTATAGTCCCAGGTTAAATAGAAGTGGGATTGATGAAAATAATTTTAGGTTAAATTGAAGTTGGATTGGTGAAAAGAATCTTGCTTAAATAGAAGCTGGATTCATTGCAGTAAATCGGTAAATGACTCGCCATTGCATGGCGAGTCAGCGTTGGTCGAATACAAGTTGGATTGACGAAAAGAGTTCTTGTTAAATAGAAGTGGGATTGATGAAAATAATTTTAGGTTAAATTGAAGTGGGATTGGTGAAAAGAATCTTGCTTAAATAGAAGCTGGATTCATTGCAGTTATCATGAAAATCATTGAAATAATTAAATACGCTAAAATTCAAATCTACCTCCACTATCAATAAAATACGCTAAAATGCACTTTTACCATAAATTCATTATGGTCAGTTCAAAATGGAAGCTGGATTGATGAAAATAATTTTTGCCTAAATGGAAGTTGGAATGATGAATTTAAATCTTTGCTTAATGGAAGCTGGATTGATGGAAAAATCGTTTCCGTAAATAGAACCTGGATTGACAGAATTCTCACAAACGATGGCTCACAAGTTCTTGTCTTAGATTGCTAACCATTTCAAATGACAGAAAACCCCAAAATCTGCCATGTTTCTCCATTTCTTGACTTCGATAACCAACACCAACTTACCGGTAAGTTGACTAAAAAAAATTTCACTTGACTAGGGCCTACATGACTATTTAAGGTGTTTAAAGCTATTCAACCTTACTAAGAATCATAGTTATATAAAACTGACATTATATATAGAAATGGCCATTGTATTTTATCAAGCATTTGTCAATCATGTTTATTAAGATTTCGTGATTAAGTGAAGATGGCGGACACAAAGGAAGAAGCTGCTAAACAACTTAGAGAAATAACAGAATGTCCAATCTGCATGAATGCATTCGTGGATCCAAGAATGTTACCTTGCATTCACACATTCTGTTTTGAATGCCTGAAACGCACTGGAGAAATGGTGCAGCAAAAGCCTGGAGACAAGATGCCTTGTCCGTTGTGTCATAAAGAGTTCATCATTCCATCGGATGGATTGAATGGAGTGCAGAAAAATTTCTTCATGCAAAACCTCTTGGAGTTCAAGACTAGGCTGCAAATGGGGAGTGCCACCATCGTCTGCGATATGTGTAATGTCAGGAATGAGGGCAAAACAGGAAAAATACCAAAAGCCATGATGAGATGTTTAGAATGCCAAGATAACTATTGCGATAGCTGTGTCAAAGTTCACCAATTTATGAAAATTTGCAGAAGTCACCAAGTGGTGAGAATTGGAAGTGATGCAGTAACATCAGGAATCAAGCAAGTTTATTCTGCGAAATTCTGCTCCAAACACACTCAGAAATTGTTAGACTACTATTGTGCTGAATGCAGGAAAGTCGTGTGTGTGTCTTGTTTTGTTGAAAGACACAAGTCACATGATTGCAAGGATACTGCAACAGTTGATGGAGAATTTCGTCAAACGATTGAAAAGAATGCATGGAAGATATCGAAATATGCAGATGAAATGCTTGTAGTGAAAGAAAATGTAGAGAAAAGAAAGGCAGATTTTCTTAAGGATATTATCGAGAAAGAAAACGCTATTCTTAAAAGAAATCAAGAGCTGAAAGAAATGATAGATCGTGACACAAAGTCACTTTTGGATGAACTATCTGTAGTGAAATCAAATCAGCTAAAGAAAATAGAAGATGAATTGGAGATAATTGACACAAGTTGCACGATACTGAAAAATTTTGAAGCATATTGCAATGAACTGAGGTCAAATGGATCAGCCAGCGACATCTGCAGTGCAGTTGACGAATTAATTGCTAGGGCAGATGAATTGGAAAAAGATCACGAGGCACTCGTTGGTCGTCCACCTATATCAGTCAAAGTTTCTTTTGAAACAACAGATTTAAGAGAAGCTTTACAGAAGTTCAACAACAACTTTGTGGGAAACATCCAAGGTAATATTTTCTAAAGAAAATTTCTATATTAATTTTTGTACCTAGAATAATTCTTTGCACTGAAATTGACCACTCAGCAAACTCTGATGCCATTGAGATCTGGTCTGTTCATCCAAAGAATCACTGATTAACGACATGGCTTTTGCTTAGAATCCAACCATCAATATATGCGTTATGCTCTACTACCATCAACAGATGCGTTATGCTACACTAGAGAAATTTTTTTTATCAGATTAAAAGTCATGTATATTGAGGTGGGTACTTCCTTGGGTCTTGTGAAGGCATTCAGTTGAAAATCATTCAAAGGCCTGCAATGAGTGTTTCTAGGTGTCAACTTCAAGTGAAGCTTAAATAATGCAAAACAATTCTGCATTTAAAAAATTTACTTGTTCCAAGCATGAGGACATATAACCGCATAAAAGAAAGCTTCATTTAAGACCAAAATTTGCTACTTTGTGAAATACAGATTGAAGTGCCTAGGTGTATAGTTTAAGAGTTGAGTAATAGACATACAAGGCTGAGATGTGAATGTATTAGATTGAATTTAGATCAGACTCATCATCATCAGAGGTTTTCAAACGGTGGTACGCGTACCTCTAGTGGTAGACCAGGTGTTGCCAAGTGGTACGTAAATTTGTTTAAAGAAAAAATTTAATTGTATGTGAGTTTATGCTCATCTTTCTTTAATTAGCTATTCTGCATCCACCATATGCTTAATTTTCTTTAAATTTTCTATATGTTTGACTGTATGCCCATCTTTCTTTGATTACCTACGTCCTCCATGCAATTTTTTTTAAAATTTTCTACGAGTTTATGCCCATCTTTCTTTGATTAGCCTGCTGTTTTTGATCTGACCTTTGTTAGTGGTACGCCAACATTCGATTTTTTTGCCTGGTGGTACAATAAAAATAAAGTTTGAAAACTGCTGAATTAGATTGTTATATGTAACTGAAGTTAGATATTCGTCTCATTTGTATAAACAACCTTTTTTCACAACTATAGAAATAAATGTTGTTCAGGTATAAGTAAATTAATAACTGCTCAGTTCAACTACTAGCCATTGATGAATTTACTGTCAAATGTTGCTTCAACAGGAAAAACTACACAGATTGAGAACTGCGCAATTGTCGTGGGATTAGATGATAGTCTGACTATAACAAAGGATGTCGTCAAAATAAATCTACATCGACCAAATGAAATCTCAACACAAGAACAAATACCGACTGAAATGGCCGACGAAGCATTCGCTGCCGTTTACTGTAACACGATGTACGTAACTGGAATAGGAGTTAATGAAGATGAGATCTGGAAATACAACGTCACTTCCGGTTGGCTGAAATGCGCATCTTTAGTTCAGGGCCGACGTAGACACAGCGCAGCGTTTATCGATGAAGTATTGTACATCTGTGGAGGATTTGTGAATTGTAATGAAAGTGTTCTAGACAGCGTTGAAGCCTACAATGCAGTAGCTAACACATGCACTACAATCGGAAAACTGGCTCATGGTGTTGACAGTTCTGGCAATTGTGTTCCACTCAGGAATTTACTGTATATCTTTGGTGGAACAGATATTAGCAACAACGCAGTAAGCCATGTTCAAGTGTATAACACGAAGGAAAACACGTGCTCTATCCTTTCTGAACCAATGCCGCGGTCTTGTAACTTGATGCGAGCTGTACTTTGGGATACATTTGTTATTTTACTTGGATGGCGTACTTGTTTCATATTTGACTTCGAGACTGAGGCCTGGCAAGAAAGAAAACAGTTCAAGACCGATGTTACTCACTTTGGCATGGTTCTTGACAGTGAACAAGTTTTTGTCATCGGAGGAGGAAATGACACCAAAGATAAAGATGGCAAAATGACATGGCAATGCAGAGACGACGTACGTTATGTCCCTCTTCAGAATATCCTCATTGGTAAGCCCATTGAATGGAAGATTCACGGGAAATTGCCAAAACCATCCCTTGTACAAGCGTGTGCAAACATGTGCTTTTTAGTCTAGCAAATAATACTGGCATCTTTATGGCCTGTGGTTATAGGTCCTGCTTTTAATGAGTATGCACACTGTATTGTATTTTCACCTTTTGGTTGCTGTTGACATTGACCTTACATTATTGTCAGCTAATGGTACTTAGAATATTCTGTTGAAAGAGACAATAAGTGCTAGCAGCTTTACATGCATGCTCGTTTGTGAATGGAAGACATTTGTGACGGTTACTGAGATAGCTAAATTTTAAGAAATCCGCACAATTCCACCTTGAAGAGTATAAAATTTGTGTAATTTGTTAGAAATATAAAATATCTGAGTTGTGGCATTTTTGAGAAATTGCAATTAAAACTTTTAAAATGACTGTAAACCAATATAAGTTGATCTGCCTTAAGATCTTTTATGTTCATCAGTAAAGTGTTGTGCATTAATACGTGTCTAAGGCTGTCATGAATGGAATCTCCAAAATCTGGTTAAAGGGGATATTGTAGTATAGTCTGTATAGAGACAGCTAGCAAAGTGTTGCGAAATACTATACAACTGAATTTGATATTTGCCCTCCTTCCACAGTCCACAAGTGCACATTCGACCACACACAACATGTGCTTAGAGGCCTCTTTCCTCCGACCGTACGTAGGCCATATGCACTGCGCCCTAGGCCTCATGAATATGAACTGCCCAAAAAAGATGACCACAATTTCATCTCTAGGGTTCTATATTGGACCATTCGGGATGTTAAGATTTAACTCTCAATCTGACTAAAGGCATAAATTTATAGTTTTTAATTTCATTACCTTCATTATCCCATGTAAACAAGTTGCGATATGCCAACTTAGTATTTAGGGGCCATAATAAACGAAATCTACTACTACGACAAAACATCCATGGTGCTGAGCAATTTTGAGTGAAGTAAACTTGCTCAAGGTCTTTACAAACTGACCGCCTGAGTGGAGACTCGAACCCTATTCTCCGCGTTACACGTTGGGCGCTCTATCAATTAGGCTACCGTACCCCAACCTGTAAGGGGCTTAGGGGCCATCCATTTAGTACGTACGCATGGAGGGGAGGGTAACACAAATGCATCTGCTTGCGTGTGGTGGCTCTACTGAGGGGGTTGGGGTTAACCTCGATAATACTTTGTCTATATGAGCCTTCCTTCAGATGAGTTACAGTTCAGCTTAGTGATGTAAATTTACCGGTAAAATATTTTTGCGGTAAAAAATCCGGAATTTTTACCTGTAAAAATGGTAAAAAATGGTAAAAAATGATTTAAGTGATATAATATCTTTGTTATGTTCCCACTTGTTTAGCCATTTATGAATTGCAGGCAAACACTAGGCCGATGCTATAGTAGTACAGTAGGCATGTTGAATTGCTAAATAAATATTTTCCCCCAAAAATTATGTTTAATACAAAGTCAGTTTCGTCCACTGTCATAAATTGCAATGCTGCCTGTTAGTGATTCAGCTCAGATGAAGAATTTTCTGATATTTTGTATATATCGGATCTCATTCACATGAAAAGTACAACTGATCAGTTCTAAAATTAAGATAAATATAACACAGGTAGGTTCTAGTGTTGCTGTCTATTACAGTAATATGATTGATATTACAGGTACTTCCCACTTGTTGGGTGATTTGATTGGTGGATTTCTGCTGCAGAAAATGGTGCATGTAAACTAACTGAAATTTGGAAAGAACTAACCAAATTCAACAATCATCTTACATAATTTGTCCTGGATTGAAATGCAAATGTTAGCCTGGAACATGTAAAAGCATAATTATTAGCTATTAAACAGGTCATGTTCGGAATGATCGATGGTACATAAAGGATAGAGATAGACTGGCAATGCCAGGAATTGGTGCAAACTGAATGTGCAAAAGCCGAGTCTAGTGGTACTGGATAGAAAACTGAAATGTGCAAAAGCCGAGTCTAGTGGTACTGGATAGAAACGAGTGGAGAAAGACAATGAGACAAGATCTGCACCAACACCCGTGAGCCCGGGGGCCATGGACAGAAATAAAGAAAGAATTTTACAAAGCGAAGTGCATATGGCCTATCTGTGCAACACCAAGCTTATGATCAGTTGCTACAACCTTGTGAATGTAGCTGACATTGAAGACCTAAGTGAATACTACAGTTATAATATTCATTTTAATATTTAATAGACCCTAAGTGTAAAGAAATAAAATTTTAAGTATTTATTGTATTAATAATTTTTACCATATTTGACCATTTTTTACCACGGTAAAATATAATGCGGATTTTTAACGGGTAAAAAATCATTTCACATCACTAGTTCAGCTATCAGACAATTAATATAGGGACAAAGAATTAGGTTTGTGGGAGAGGTATCACACACTTGTATGACCGTTACCTGACTGGATTACACTACACATCGTTCCATCTGGCCTAAACTGCAGACTGCCCCCTCCAAGATCTTAACTGACACATAAATGATTTGTTGCTCTTTAGCTGCAAGATCTAAATAATGTGTATGCATTATAACAGTGCAAGTGTGCAGTTCGGATTAGGAGTTTGAAACTGTATATGTAATGTAATGGTGACAATTTTTGCTCATTGTCACTTCTAAATTGTTCCTTCCAAGCTCAAAACAAATTGCTCATAGATTAGACTCAAAATGAACTTGAATTCTGGTACAACTTGTAGGGCCTGTGCCCTGTAGGCCTATAAAAAAATTTCAGCAAAATTATGTAACTGAACTGTACAAAACGTTCGCTGGACTCTTGCATACGCTAGTAGAACATATAACGTTCGTAAGTAATATTAACGGCTCCCAAACAAAAGGTCTCGAATGCATCTAATATCTTGTCGATATTTCTCTTGTCCGCTGTAGGGATGTCCAGACTTCTGTATGTGTCGTAGGCTTCGCCGCCTAGGCACGTGAGAAAAATGGCAGCGCGTTTTGCCGAACTGGCTTCCGTCAAGTCTGCAGCCAGTTCGTAATTTTCCCACTGCTCCCGAAATCGTTCCCAATTGTCGGCGACGTTGCTCCCTGTCACTTTCAACGGCTCAGGAAGACGCAAATTCGTGGCGCTCATGACCGGTTGGGTCTTTCGGTGCGGAGTCTATCGGCTTAACTATCGGCTTACCTATCGGCTTAACTATCGGCTTGAACGAGAACGATGGGTCCGTTATTCTGCCACTTCTGACATCATGTGACGTTAGCGTTAGTATAGTTATAACAGTACAGTTTAATACTTTATTATGAGTAACTAATCTAACGTTATAGAACAACTAATACTCTACGATAGCATAGGTCTTAAGCAGATGGCTCTAGTGCGGCAGTCAGCGATAGACTGGTTGTCGGTTCAGTGTCAGCACCGTCGATCGCTTGGACACCGCTGTGGGTGTGGCCTGTGCTAACCAATAAGATACCGCCACAGTGGGTGTAACTTCTGTAGAGCCAGGATTGACCTGAAACCCCAGGAAACAGCATTAATAGGCTGCTTTTCTTATGTAATATTTAAAAGCGAGAAAATTTCAGAAGGACCTGCAAGACCCCTGGTTTGTGAGCAGACAGGAAATGTGACTGCATTGAAGTATTGAAGACTTTCCTCAAACTGGACATAGAGAAGGTAGGAAGTGTGTATCTCAAGATATACCTTCCTCATGGAAAGTGCATTGCCAGGTTTACTTTCCTTGTAGAAAGTGAATGAGGAGTTTTCAGGGCTCTAGTTCTCTATTTTGTCGATAGATGCGCCACGAGCAAGTGCACCTTAGTATCTATTATCGCTCATTGTTTACGTATAGATAATGGAGACAAATAATTAAAGAAAATTAATAAATAGCGTTTTAAAATGGAACCAGAAGCAGGAAGTTCTTCAAAACAGTACGGAACGTTGTCCCTGGTTCAGCTAAGGTCTGAATTAAAGCGTCGAAACCTGAGGCTAGGGGGAAGGAAGAAAGATTTAGTTGCAAGGTAAAGATGTTTATTTCATATGACTCGAACCAAACAAGCTATTGAAGCAGAACTGCTCGTATTATTTCTTATATGTACATATTTTTATGCTCGAATTCTTGCAGAATGTAGTTAGTAAGTTTGTAACAATTTTGTAACATATTCTTGGTTGCCGTATCCGGCACTCTATTAGTTCCGGGGTCCCAAATATACACACTGAGCGCGGCTTGTACTACATGCGCTGCCTGCTTCGGCGTCAAGTTTTCCCCAATAATTATTGAGTAAAACCTACAGTAGATTACATAATTTCATTACAGTATTTAAATAAATCTAAATCAGTTATTGAGGACTTCATTTTGCCGTCATAGAATAGCGAGATTTAATGGTGTTAATATAAACATTTAATGATATTACATTTGTTAAAAACAATTACATTGGTGTAATATAATGTTCTAGATATGTCAATGCATTAACTGATCTTAATAATGAGAAAGACAATTTATTTGAACTGAGCACAAGTGAGGAAATGTGCAGAAATGTTGTTTTATAAGAAACTCAGTTACCCATTGATATCTGTTTTACGATGTCTTTTCATTTTTTTTATAATGTTGTGTTTCATAAGCTCATTTGTTGGTAATTTAATAATTTACTAGTGAAACAGTTGGTTATTGAAAAGTGAGCTTAAACTTTGCTCGTGTTTCTCAGGTTGGAGTCCTTCCATGCTATGTCTGGATGTTCCGATGTCGTAACAGAATACACACTCAAGACACCTGATGTCAGCTTGTACAAGGATGTAACTGAGGCAACTGAGGTTGAATTTCATTTGCTTAGCAGAAAATATGTCGCTTTCTATTGAATTGAAATTATTGTAGCAATGAATTCTTTCTTTGTGTTTGACTTTGTCACAAAATCTTGAGAGCACACAGACTTATGTCCCGGAGAGATGTGAACTTCTGCTATGGCTCATAAAGTATGTTGTATCCATTAAAGAATAGTAATGGGAAGAAAAAACAAACTTCGTTTAGGAGAAATAACAAATTACTTTATTCTAATCAAGAAACCACTACGGCCTAATATCTGCACTGTATGAGAAATAAATGATATCACTATGCAGTATGATATAAACATAATATTATGCAGGATCAAATCAGCCATAGTGGGTGATACATGTAACATTGTGCTTACACACTCCCGTCTAACGGTCAGGTTTTTTTGGTCTGTTTCTAGTTTGTGACATTTCGTGAGGCTCATGCTACAAGCTACCTGCAGGCAATCGGCAAAAGTCTGGACGACAAAGCTGTCAACCTCTACAAGGATCGTCATCTGCTTTCGCTACGTGTAGCGGAAGAAAACACAAACTGTTACTTTCGCGCACGATTTTGTGCTGAAATGAAGAAATCTGTTATTTATGTTGTTGACATAGTTTTAGACATATCAGGTGTTATAGTAGAGTGCCAGTGTGAGTGTGCTGTTGGCATGGGACCAACGGCACATTGTAAGCATGTATGTGCTCTGTTTTATGGCTTATCACAGATATCAATGGGTAACTGTGTTGTGCTGCATGAAACATGTACACAGAAACTACAAACCTTTAATAAATGCAAGAGATTTAAAGGCTCTCCACAAAAAAGTACTGCTCTGAATTTGCGTCCCAATTCATTGATCAGCAGCATATTCTCACAGTCAAGTTATGATCCACGCGCAAGTGACTTCAAAAATCTAAAATCCTATCCTGCATTTTTCCGTAATACATGCATCAACTTTGCACATAAATCTCCAACTATGCCCATTTTGCAAACTGTTCCTCCGTGTAACCTTTATGCATTCTACAATGATCATGATTACTTTTGCACTTCTCCGGAGTCTATGTGTTTACAGTATCTGAAAGTTGACGCCATAACACCCATTGAAGCTGAGCAGTTAGAGATCCAAACAAGGGGACAAGTCTCAAATGTAGCATGGAAGGAAGAAAGGCGGAAGAGAATTCATTCTTCCAATTTTGGACGTATTTGTAAAGCTACTAGTAGGACCGATATGGATATGCTGTGTAAAAATTTGATGACGCCTGCTCAATTTTCAACTGCGTCAGTTAGATATGGACTTCAGTATGAAGCTGTTGCTGTAATGGCCTACAACTCTGAGAACAATGTTCAGGTGCGGGAGTGTGGCATTTTTGTTTGCAAAGCTTTGCCATTTCTCGCTGCCAGTCCTGATGGACTGGTTAATGATATCATCGTGCTAGAAGTGAAATGTCCATATTCAGCTCGCCATGGTGTCATTAATGATGTTACTGTGCCATATCTTGTGATGGAGAATGATAGTTTGTGTTTGAGAGACAATCATGATTATTATTATCAGGTGCAAGGTCAGCTACTGTGTACTGGCAGAGAATATTGTGACTTTGTTGTATACACACAGTTAGACATGAAAACAGTACGCATTAAACGAAATGACATCTTCATATCTACTATGACAAATAAACTGAAACATTTTTACGACAATCACTTCATGAAGGCACTTCTAAATTATCACCTGTACAGAAACAGCAGACAGCACACATTTAATTACACAATGTAAGCAGTTCGTATAGTTCTGCAACTTGTGCGAACAGTAGTTAAAAGTACTTTGTTTTTTGTGTACAATATTTCGATTAATAAACAATGTCATTGAAATGCAACTGTTATAAAACTTATTAAAAATTTACTCTTGATCACCATCGACTTACCACACTATTCAGTTACAGCAATTTACTTTTTGACATCCATTACAACTCTAATGGGATCTTGAAGCTTTCATTAAGCATTTCTTGAAACAATCCCTGAACGGAAGTTACATAACATGTAACACACAAATATTATATCTCCAGAAAGCATAGTCTCAGTTGAATTCATGCAATTCTTCAGAATTTTATACGTTTTACCCAACCCGATTATACGTTCAATGTGAATTCTCTTAGAAGAAATTTTCTTATCCTTCCTTACTGTTTCGCTAGTCATTCTATTTTTTTTCCTGAAAAAAGTTGGAATATTCAATGATATGTTATAGGGGAGAAACAGATCCTCAACATTAAAACCTTTATCGGCCATAACTGAATCTCCTGAATTGCACATGATATTTAAGCCTGAACGTTCAACAATTTGTCTATCGCTTGTTGAACCACCAAATGCTGGCGAAACATAAGATAACAATCCACCTGGTGTTGACCCGATTACAGCCTTCACAGTATTTCGATTTTTATAGGTAGAAAATGTTGACTGCTGTGCACTTGGCATCTTGGGTCTTTTTATGGGACATTCAGTTCCATCAATGATCACTCTAGTCGTTGGAAATTTACTTGTGAAATCTGTGGGTGAATAAAACCGAACAACATCTTGTGAAGGCCAGATTGAAATCTCCCTCCATTGTAAAGACATGAACCTAACCCAAGTGAAAAAAATATTATAAACTTCACTTGTTGAAATTCCAAACATGCGGCTCAACTGAAAATTTGGAATGTACTGGCGCAATTTAATTAATACAAGGAAAAACTGGTCAGTTACATTAAGACTTACAGCACCGTAAAGATACCGTAAACAATTGGCAGCTGGCCCCAAAGTATTCAATACGAACAAAAACTTATCAAAGGTTTCCAAACCAGTAAAATAATGGATGCCCTTGTCATCAGTAACGAAATCTGAATAAGAAAAACGCTCCTTACTTTGGTATGACTGCGTACTACTATCAACCATGTCATTAACAATACTAATTGTCGTTTGCACTTCTACAGTACACAAATTTAATTCATTAGACGAACCGACAGATTCACACAAAGTCTCTTCAGGCAACTCGACTATCTCCTCTGCAGCAAAGGGTAGATCCTGTTCCGACACGAGTCGTTTCTGCTTCTCTTTTCTTGTAGTCTTTAGTGTAGCAGTAGAGGAACGTTTCTTTGCCCGCTGCTCTCTCGATGCTGTTGCCTCAGGAATCTCAGTAGCTTTGGTCCAAGGAAACACACTTGGCACTGCATTTCTCTTCAGGCGGTGTATCTGAGGTTCATCTCCTGAATGGAAAACATGAAATGCACGCTAATTAATGTAATTAGTTACCTTCTCTAAGTTACAAGGAAATAACAAATAATTCAATCAAGTAAGCAGTTAAAACATATTTGGATAATAAAATTTACAATATCATTGAAGCCATGCACCTGTGGAGTTTCTTCTATCAAGTATAATATGTCTCTCAACCTGTGTAATATTGCGTAAGCAAGTTAGTTAATATCATCTACACAGAATATAAATATATATAAATATATTCTTAATATCATCAAATAAATGGTATTAGACACTACACTATTACACAAGATAAATAAATGAACAGCATTAAACATTGCTGAGTTTCCATATAAAGCTAGGAAATTACTAAGCAGTTCATACCAAAAGCATAATAATTTCACAAAACAATTCCAAACAAAGGTGATTCAGCTAATACATTATTGACAGAAATGAGATTGTTAGAATTTGTTACAGAAACACTAGAATTGGTCCGTGTTTCCACATATCCTTAAATTAATGGAATAGTTGGCAGTCATGTTATATTGCTACTAAGTCTGGCACTCTATTAGTTCCGGGGTCCCAAATATACACACAGCCATAGAAGCCTCGGGCCATCGGCAGCAGCTGGTCAGAAAGTGGCGTTGTGAGGGTCGGTTAGGGTTTATTGTCGTTTGTAATTTGGCCGGCAATTTGAGGCTGAAAATTTGACGCCAAAGCAGGCAGCGCACGTAGTACAAGCTGCGCCCAGTGTGTATATTTGGGACCCCGGAACTAATAGAGTGCCCTACGTCTTACAAAACAGTTACACATATTACAGTCATGAACAAGAGGAAAGAAAATGAGTGGAGGGCGAAATATATTCCATGGGTTACTTGGGTAATAATGCACTTTAGTGTCCAAACCGTAGTATGTTGCTGTTATGTAGTCGTCCGCTGTGAAGTGGTTCTTACACACGACGCTGGCCTTTGTAGGGGTCCAGGATTGACGTTTAACTGCAACAATCCATTGCCTTTTCAGTGCATCATCACTAGGGAATCTATGTCCATCACGATTACTGCTGCAGTGAGGTACACAACAGCAAGGCATTTCGAGACAAATACAAAACAAACATAACGCTTCGTACAGATCGCTCTGACCACACACTGAACGCAATGAGCGATAATATATACTAAGGTGCACTTGCTGCTGCTGCCACCTATTTGTTAACATTTACCCGAAAGTCCCTCATTGCCATATATACTTTCCTCTACCCTCGTTAAGTGCATGTGTGGGCTAACTGGACCACCAAACCTACTGAAAATTGAGTGTATGGTAAGCAGGGACAAAATATATCGTGTGGGTAGAATTATATTTGTAGCACTAGGAATGTACGAGACTGAGGGGGTTGAACAGTTTTGGAGTAAGGAGCTTTCCGACCAGCATTTTCATGGGCATTAGGTGGGACCCATATGGGCTCTATAATGTAAATATTGGTCCTATATGGCCTCAATATGGGCATGCTGGCAGGGAATTGGCTTTGGGTCAAGTTCACATTCTTTGTTTTGAAAGGACCAGTGGCAACGTCAGAGGGGATAGGGGCTTAGCCCCCTAACTGCGGCTTAGCCCCCAAAAAGTGGGAAATCACTGCAAATCACAGGGAAGAGGGGACAAAAGGGAAGGGCTTGGAGCTTTAGCCCCCCAAACCTGAAATCCTGGCGCCTCCACTGGAGAGGACTGGATAGCAGTTGTGGTTTCGGCTTCAGGAGCATGTTAAAGCGATCATAAAGGTTTATCGGTTGGATGGGTTAGGAGAGAAGAGTCTTACCAGTACGGCATTGCCCATTATGAACGGCTTGCTAAAGATGGAGTTTGTCATAACTTTAATCCTAGTAGAAGCGTGGTTGAATATGTGCATGAAGCACATTGTTGGCAGAGATAGAGATATGCAGATATTTTGAGACTCCACAATCAAGATCCCTCGTTGATTCATCCACGTGATCTTAACGAAGCAGAAGTCTGTTGTCGACATGAATGACAAGTCACTGACAAATTTGACAAGTGATAATTGTCGATGGTAATAACAAGTCGCAACAAACATTTGATTTGGCTCATTTGAGGTATATTTTGTTAATGTAAGTATGCTAGTAACATTCATATTACAGTTACATTAAGTTAATGTTAAGAGTGACAGTTCAAATCATTTCATACCTAATATTAATATTGGAGTGTTTATATGCCTACAATCATGCTTTTTTAAATCTGGGTTTTTTTAGAAGGAAATCTCTTTTCCCTCTGAAATCTCACTGGTAACACTGGCAGCAAGAAATCTATGTGGTGTTAATAATAATAATAATAATAATAATAATAATAATAATAATAATAATAATAATAATAATAATAATAATAATAATAATAATAATAAATGCGAAGTTATCTTCCAGAATGACGACAATAAAATCGACGATCCCTCATTCTATGGCTTCAAACACACGCCATTAGAAGAGGCGACACTGTTGGGTTCACCTCTGATGCCTGGGCCAGCCGTCGATAAGGTGTTGAGTAAAAAGGCGGATGACCTGGAACGAGCGGTAGGGAGGCTCTCCATGCTTCACTCGCATGACGCTCTAATCCTGTTGCGAAATGGATTGAGCGTGCCAAAGCTCCTCTACACAATGCGCACAGCCTTATGCGTCGACTGCCCTAGTCTTACAAGATTTGACACACTGTTAAGAAATGGATTGTCCAGTATTTTGAATGTGGAGCTATCTGATGAGAAGTGGCTCCAAGCATCCCTTCCGGTGAAGGATGGTGGCCTTGGGATTCGCTGTGCTGCAACGCTGGCACTTTCTGCCTTCTTGGCATCTGCTGCGAGCACTAGCGAACTCCAGGCAAACATGCTACCACCGGAATCAGCTGATACCTCAGACGATCTCGTAGATACAGCTCTGAAAGCATGGACACTACTCACGGGTTCAGAACCACCAACAGGATCAGCAGCTCATCGCCAAAGAGAATGGGACAGCCGCTGGATAAGTAAAGCATGGACAACTCTGCACGAATCGGCGAACAACACACTAGACCGGGCTCGTCTCTTGGCCTCTCAGGCACCACACGCGGGAGATTGGTTGCTAGCGCCTCCGGTTACTGCATTGGGACTCCGTTTAACTGACGAAGTAATACGGATCGCGGTTGGAATGCGACTCGGGACGACACTGTGCGAACCTCATGTGTGTCACTGTGGTGAGAGAGTCGACGCCAGAGGACTTCACGGTCTGGCCTGCAGAAAAAGCGCTGGCAGACATCAACGGCATAACATCCTCAACGATATCATATGGCGATCTTTCGGAAGAGCAAACATCCCTTCTCAGAAAGAACCGTTGGGCCTCACCAGAGAAGATGGTAAACGACCGGACGGCGTTACACTCATCCCGTGGTCATGCGGAAGATGCCTCACTTGGGATGTGACAGTTTCGGATACATTCGCAAAGTCACATCTGGCAACAACATCAACCGAAGCGGGTGAGGCCGCAAACCGGGCAGCCGCCGCCAAGAGATTGAAATACGCCACAATCACCCGAACACATGCTTTTGTGGCGGTAGCACTTGAGTCCAGCGGTGCTTGGAGCTCAGAAGGATTGAATTTTGTGTTGGAGCTTGGACGAAGGTTGACGGATGCAACCCATGACACCCTCGAAACAAACTACCTATTCCAAAGACTCTCGGTAGCTGTCCAACGCGGGAACGCCATCTGTTTTTCCTCGACCTTACCATGCTAAATTACTCACTTTGCTATAATAATAATAATAATAATAATAATAATAATAATAATAATAATAATAATAATAATAATAATAATAATAACAATAACAATAATAATAATAATAATAATAATAATAATAATAATAATAATAATGGCCTATAACGTCATCGTTGCCATGACAGCGCATTGTCTTTTGAAGGCTGAACGTAACTGTTTAACCGTTTGAGTAAGACTTTAATCGCTTCAAACATAACAATTCAAGATGGCGTTCACTGAGGGCGACAGTCATTCATTATCAGACAGCTTTCTCAACCAATACAGATCTCACGCATGTGCACGGCGGGTTACACCCACCAAGGCGGTTCGAGTAGACAGATGTGAACCGATGGAGGGCTACGGGTGGTCATCAAAACTGAACACGGAACGATGGCCGAGCGAATCTAGAACACACGCGAAGACGGAGCCTTTGGTTCTCTCTCCAGCGATTACTCAAGTCGCTACATCCAAGCCCGGAAAGGCCAAGGGAACATGCAGTGTTTGTCACTCCGTTCTCCATCTACACAACAAGGACGGGAGCCTACACAAACACGGCCCAAGAAAACAACCATGCCCAGGTTCCCACAAACCACCGCTCACACCGACGACCGCACATAGGGTTTCGTTATCCGGTAATTCGACAGTTTCGAATCCAGACAGATCTCAAATCCAGTCTCAAACCAACGAATCGGAGCAAACCTGCCGCAGCAACACAGACGCTGAAGACGGATTCGAGTCAGCATCAACGATAAAACATCCTGATCTGCCTAATGGCCTACTCAGACACATACCGAAAGGCGCAAGAACTGCCGCAGCACACCTCTTGACAGACACCATAGGGGATATTCTACATCAGCCCATACACCCCGCTGGGTGGCTACGCCTCCTCTCCTTTGGATCAGGAACCATGGAAAAACCGACAAGGGGCGGTAAGAGACACAACCTCACACAATACATCAAATCTCGAATAGACACTTTCACAAATGATTGGCAGACGACCGCATCGCTTTTATTTGGGCCGGATCGAGACAGAGCAGACAAGGGTAAACCCAGGAAATCACATGACGCAAATTCCATCGCGGCCGCTGTAGCAGCCAAGTTAGAAGATGGCAACCTCAGCGCTGCGTCGCGCATTCTCTGCTCAGACGATAGTCCAGCTCCAATTAACAAAGAAACTTTGGAGCTACTCCGGCTCAAACATCCATCGGCCCCAGAGCGGACCATTGCGCAGCCGTCGCCCCAAACAGCATCATTACAGATCACTGAAAAGGAGGTCCATGACGCCATGCGCTCCTTCCCGAAAGGCTCCTCCGGCGGGCCGGATGGACTGAGGCCACAACACGTCTTGGAGCTCCTCAAAGACCACGTGGCAGGTCAGGGGCTACTGAAGGCTATGACTGCCTTAACAAACCTGCTCCTGGCCGGTATTTGTCCACAAGAGCTTCGCCCCATCCTCTTTGGTGGCACACTGTTTGCACTTAAGAAAAGCTCAGGAGGCCTAAGACCTATCGTCATAGGATACTTGTGGCGTAGACTGGCCTCGAAGTGCGCAAACGCTTACATAATACCTATAGCGACACCTCGCCTCTCCCCTAAACAACTTGGAGTAGGTGTACCAGGAGGAGCCGAAGCCGCTATTCATGCATCGAGAAGATTCATGGAACACATGAGCGAAGACACCATAATCATTAAACTCGACTTGGCAAATGCCTTTAACAGCCTGCACCGTGACATCATGTTATCCTCGTTGTCGGAGTGGTGCCCAGAACTCTACGCCTACTGTCATCTAGCATACGCAGAACCATCCAGCTTGAAGTACGGCAACTTCACTCTACAATCGCAGGAAGGCCCGCAACAAGGAGACCCACTAGGTCCGGTTCTCTTTTGCCTACCGCTCCAAGAAGTTCTTACTCACTTACAATCGCCGCTAGCCTTTGGTTATTTAGATGATCTCACCGTGGGCGGCGGGTACGAGAAAGTGTGCGAGGACGTCGTGGCAATAAAGGAAGGCTGCGCACGTTTGGGCTTATCGATCAACAGCTCAAAATGCGAAGTAATATCCAGGGACGCAAATATCGACCTACCAGAACCGGTGAACCAATTCCTGCGCGTAGATCCATCATCGGCAGAGCTGCTAGGCGCACCTCTATCTCCACGTGAGGCCCTTAACGATACTTTAAACTCAATCGTATCGAGGTTGGCAAGTACTATGAAAAAGCTGGAGCAGATACCAAGACAAGACGCACTCCTGATACTACGATGTTCAATTGGGGCTCCGAGGCTCATATACATTCTCCGCTGCACGCCTTGTCATGACCACCAGGGCCTCATGAAATTCGACGCTGGATTACGAGCTGGCACCGAGAGCATTCTTAACATCGCTCTCTCTGACGATCAGTGGTTACTCACATCCATGCCTATCAGGATGGGCGGACTTGGAATAAGAAGAGCATCTTCGTTGGCACTTCCAGCTTTTTTAGCCTCAGCCGCAAGATCTCAACTCACCCAATCGCTCATCCTCACTCTCACTCAGGTGCCCGAAGACTCTATCGTGGAAGTAATGAGAACCCGATGGCAGCAGAGCATTGCAGAAACGACCGACTTCCCATCAACAGACGGCAATCAGTCTTCATGGGACACGCCGCTGCTCTCGGTGGCCATGCTGGAGATAACATCGCGCTCTCGGGATTCGTACGACCGGGCGAGGCTTAATGCTATACAGGCCCCACACGCCTCGGACTGGCTATTCGCCCTCCCTCTAGCTTCTCAAGGCTTAAGACTCAATGACGAAGATATGAGGGTAGCGGTGGGCTTGAGACTGGGGGCGGTCATCTGTGCCCCACACACATGTCCATGTGGTACAATGGTTTCAGCCAGAGGATCGCACGGTTTGGCTTGCACGTTGGGTTTCGGCAGACAAGCCAGACACTCTTCCATCAATGAAATCGTGCTACGCAGCCTCATCAGGGCAGGTACACCGTCGATCAGGGAACCGACTGGCCTCGCCCGATTGGATGGGAAAAGACCAGATGGCCAAACCCTGATTCCATGGAACAACGGGCGTTCCCTGATTTGGGATGTCACAATTGTAGACACTTTTGCGCCGTCGTACTTGGACGAGACAGCTGTAGCAGCGGGAGGAGCGGCGGAAATAGCCGCGACTAGAAAGAAGAACAAATACGAGGAGCTTCAAACAAGATACCTTTTTACTCCAATCGCGATAGAGACGATGGGACCTTTGGACCAGGAGGGCCTGGCTTTCATCAAGGAACTCGGCAGACGGTTGACCAGAACAACGGAAGATCCACAAGAAACCTTCTTCCTTTTTCAAAAGATCTCTGTTACTGTCCAGCGATTCAACGCTGTCGCATGCCTTGCTACAATGGGGCCCTAGAACTCTGATCTTAGAGGAACAATAACCGTTTTATAATAATAATAATAATAATAATAATAATAATAATAATAATAATAATAATAATAATAACAACAACAACAAGGTTTACGGTGGTTCCGAAGACTAACATCTGTTTGAGAACCACCACACAGGTGTTGCTTACTTAATAATAAATACAAGCTCTACGGAGTACGAACCGAGGTCATTGGTACGAACTAGTCTGCACTAAGCAGTCTGCCATCTAAATTTTTACGTCAAAGGTTTCATTAGTGAAACCCATCGACGTACCTGGTATATGGTGAAACCATAGACGTATATACGTCGATGGGTGAAACCAACGACCTCTTATATATAACGGGTGAAACCGATAAATGTACATACCAAACATCCAGATGTACAGTTGGCGACGTTTGGGCTACTTTTTGTCGTGATTTGGCGACCAAGCATTTCCGAATTGCGGCAACTCTGGCGGTAATTGCAAACAGTTGAATATTTAACTGACGCCAAATCAAAGGAGAAACTGTTGAGAAAACGATACAAAGTAAGCCAACTTTATCTGTTTTTGATTCAGGCCAATCAATCACTTATGGTTTGTACTGATATACTCTGAGCTTTCTGGGTTTGTAAATTTGAATTATTTCCCTTAATGTAGTGTTGCGCCAACGCGGCCCGAAGCCATGTGCTGTCATAACCAATGAGATATATTATAAGCGCTAGAGTCCGTATGACGTGTAATCTCTTCAGAACTCAGTGAGGCCACATCGCTAACGACCTTGACCCGCTGGCTATACATTCTAAATATAGATATCGATGTTTACTTTGTGTAGCCTATCACAGCTGATGTTGCACTGTGAAATAAAGCTTTCATGACGTCAGCCAGCGCTCATTAACATAACTGGTGACGTGTCCACGCAATAAACGTCGATGATGACGTCGATTTCTCGATCCTGTGCATGTCATTCTAACGGAAACAGTTGCAAAAACGGCCTTGACTCTTGAGGTATACGTTTTGAATCGGCGGCTTCAAAAATAACGGCACATCAGGGCCTCTAGTGATATATTTATATATTATACATCTCTGTGGTCATAACCAGGGCAAACCGAGGTTGGTAAATTGGGTGCGGGCCGAATCCCCGAAGCGTGGTGCTTCTGCGGCGGAAACTTCTTTCACATTTTATCTAAAACAACTCTAACCCTGACTCTAACCGACCATCACAGCACCTAACCCTAACCGACACTCACGAGGGCTAACCTGACCCTAACCGACCCTCACGACGCCAATTTATAGGAAGTAACGCATTTTGAACAATGCGCATACGCCGAAGGTTGCTCATGCGCAAAGGTCTTCCGCCGCAGAATTGTGTCGAAAATGTTACTTCTGAGGTGGCATTTTCCGCCGCAGAAGATTTATCTATCCCCGAATCCCCGAAACGAATTTCGGCCTGATTTCCGAAATTGATTTTCTAAGTCTGACCCGAATGAATATAATTAATAAATAAACATTTGAATAGGCAGTGAATCGATATACATCAAGGCCACGCTAGGTCTATGTCATGTTTACAATTTAACTCTGAATAGCTCGGCCGCTTTCTAGAAAACTTTTCAGAAAATCGGGCTTTTGTCTATTTTCAGCATTTTTGGGGAATCGGGTTTCGGGGATTCGGGTTGACCCGGTGAATTATACGATCAAATTAGGACATTCAAATAATTTATCAACCTAAAGTACGGGTTTACCAAGAATTCTTGCTTAAATAGAAGTTTGATTGATCAATGAGAGTTATCATGGGCATTGGTAGACTGCCATAGTATGGCAATGAAAAATTATATTAATTTACCAACATAAACTATGGGATTGAAAAATGGCATTAATTTACCAATGTAAACTACGGTTTACTCCATAACCATACATATAAACACTAGAACATGGTGTAAAAAGTCCGGTCTGTGGACCATTTCTAGCCCGCCGATGATGTTTCCTTGCATATTAAAGATCATTTTTCACTGCATATGAAGCGAAATGAAATTGCTGTGCTAGCAACAAGCCAGTGAGTACTAAATCCTCACTCTCTCATAGAGGTTTTTGATGATGAAGATAAAATTAAGACTGTATGAAAACATGCACCATTAAAGATTTAGTTTTGCAAAAATTGTTTGAGGATAGGCTGAACAAACCCCAGACCCATACCCCCATTTTTCTCAGACACCTTCAGTACCCAGGCCCGCCACTTGCTGAAATATATTGCCATGGGCCTGCCATTAAAAATGCTTTTACACCCCTGCCCTAAAGGGTGCATGACATAATCTGTCCTGCAGACTACTGTGGAGTAACAATTGCTCGGTGACCTAGACCCTTTTTGACAGCTGTACAGAAACAGATCTGTGAAGATACCACACGTCCTACTTGCCACTAAAAATCACAGCTTTATTTAGCTTAGATCACTTGTTTTATTCGTGAATTCTTCTTGTAAAACATTTGCCCTGGTGATGCAGATGACAAGTAAGGTATTCTTCAACAACAGTACCTGTCTTCATGATCAGAACTCGGTGATCCCTTATTGACTCAGTTCCAGTGCAATGGTCCATTAGAGCAGAAAAGATGTTGCTCCCAATGAAACATTGAAGGACGTCTGTAATTGAAACAGTTTTCAGACTTGTGGCAATTACTGGCGCATCAGGCGCATATACCGGTAATTTCTTGTTCTGAAATCGCTGAGCTGAATTCAATTCACATCGTTATATATTAAAAGAAATTCCAGAATGTTCTCCATTTTAAAATAATTCTCAATAATAATTATATTGCAGTGTGGCTTTAGAGAGACTCATCAACACATGCCTGCATCCACCAATCATTGACAGAATTCTCGTAAATGATGGCTCACTAGTTCTTGTCTCATATTGCTAAGCATTCCAAATTGACAGAAAAACCCTAAAAGCTCCAACGAAAAGCTCCGTTTCTTGACTTTGGTACCCAACTTCAACTTAAGTTGACTCAACCAAAATTTCATTTGATCAACTATCTAAGGCGTTTATAGCTATTCAACCTTCCTG
Source organism: Aporrectodea caliginosa (assembly GCA_020284085.1). Lineage (NCBI taxonomy): Eukaryota > Metazoa > Annelida > Clitellata > Crassiclitellata > Lumbricidae > Aporrectodea > Aporrectodea caliginosa. Next base: position 615,427 of record JACEVL010000842.1, read on the forward strand.
AGAATGACAGTAATATAAAACCGACATTATAAATAGAAATGGCCATTGAATTTTAACAGGCACTTGTCGATCTTGTTATTAGGATTTCCGGTTAAGATGGCAGATACAAAGGAAGAAGCTGCTAAACAACTTAGAGAAATAACAGAATGTCCAATCTGTATGAATGTATTCAGAAATCCACGAATGTTGCCATGCATTCACACATTCTGTTTTGAATGCCTGAAACTTGCTGGAGAAATGGTGCAGAAAATGCCAGGAGACAAGATGCCTTGTCCGTTGTGTCGTAAAGAGTTCATCATTCCAGCAGATGGATTAAATGGTGTGCAGAAAAATTTCTTCATGCAAAACCTATTGGAGTTCAAGACTAGGCTGCATGTGAGGAGTGCCACCATCATCTGCGATATGTGTAATGTCAGGAATGAGTGCAAAGCGGGAGAAATGCCAAAAGCCACGATGAGGTGTTTAGAATGCCAAGATAACTATTGCGATAGCTGTGTCAAAGTTCACCAATTTATGAAAATCTGCAGAAGTCACCAAGTGGTGAAAATTGGAAGTGATGTAGTAACATCAGGAATTAAGCAAGTTTATTCTGTGAAATTCTGCTCCAAACACACTGAGAAATTATTAGACCACTACTGCGCTGAATGCAAGAAAATCGTGTGTGTGTCTTGTTTTGTTGAAAGACACAAGTCACATGATTGCAAGGATATCACAACAGTCGATGAAGAATTTCGCCAAGCAATTGAAAAGAATGCATGGAAGATGTCGAAATATGCAGATGAAATGCTTGTATTGAAAGAAAATGTAGAGAAAAGAAAGGCAGATTTTCTTAAGGAAATAGTCAAGAAAGAAAATGCAATTCATAAAAGAAATGAGGAGCTGAAAGAAATGATAGATCGTGACACAAAATTACTTCTGGGTGAACTATCTGTAGTAAAATCAAATCAGCTAAAGAAAATAGCAGATGAAATGGAGATAATTGACACAAGTTGCACGATACTGAAAAATTTCGAGGTTTATTGCAATGAACTGAGGTCAAAAGGATCAACCAGCGACATCTGCAATTCAGTTGACGAATTAATTGCTAGAGCACATGAATTAGAAAAACATCACGAGGCATTCATTGGTCATCCACCTAAATCAGTCAAAGTTTCTTTTGAAACAACAGATTTGAGAGAAGTTTTACAGAAGTTCAACAACATTGTGGGAAATATCATAGGTAATATTCTCTCAAGAAAATTTCTATATTAAATTTCTTATGTAGAATAATTTTGTTTGCCCTGAAATTTGCCACTCGGCAAACTCTGATGCCATTGAGGTCTGGTCTGCTCATCCAAAGAACTACGGATTAACGACCTGGCTTTGCTTGGAGCCTTGGAATCAACCATGAATAATAGATACATTATGCACTACTAGAGAAATTTTTACATTTATATTTATCAGATTAAAATTTTGTATATGTAGAGGTGGGTATTTCCTCGAGTCTTTTAAAGACATTCTGTTGAAAATCATTCAAAGGTATACAGTGAGTGTTTAATAGATGTTAAGTGTGAGCTTAAATAGCACATTACAATCCTGCATTTTTTAAATTAACTTGTTCCAAGCGTGAGGACATATAACGGTATAAATAAAATTTAAGACCAATATTTGCTACTTTGTGTAAATCGGAGTGAAATGCCTAGGGATATGGTTTAACCGTTTATGGATCTGAAGTGCAATTTTGCACCATAAGATTAGATGCTATGTAGAACAGCTTATGATGCATGTTTGCACTTATGTGCTACATAAACTTTATTGTACTGCATCTCTAAATTTATTATTCGTCATTCAACAGACATTTTTGTTTTGTGTAAAAGTTTTGAAAAGCATAGTATAGCTTTATTTATTAAAAGGGGTCAACAGGTTTTTGCTGTTGTTTGCCTTTATGTTTGCTAGAAATTTGTGTGCATTCTTTTGCATTATTTACATTACAAATGTGAAAAGTAAATTTTTTTGGCTGAAACTATTGACTAAAAAAACCCCAAATTTTTGCACGTTTTGCACTATTTTTGCAATTTACCTATTTTGGGCCTAGTTAGGCCTAAAATTTAAATTTTCCCATATTATAAATACCACTGTTATGTTGCTATTTTCGATTTTTCAATCAAATAAAAATTGGCTCAATAGAGGGTCCACCTTTGAACAAGTGACATACAAGGCTGAGATGTGAATATATTAGATTTAATTATATTTTATTTTACTGAATTAGATGTTCGTCTCATTTGTATAAAACTACAGAAATAAATGTTCTGGTATAAGCAAATTAATAATTGCTTAGTTAAACTTCTAGCCATTGATGAATTTACTTTAATTGCTTCTACAGGAAAAACTACTAAGAATGAGAACTGTGCAATTGTCGTAGGATTAGATGATGGTCTGACTATAACAAAGGATGTCATCAAAATAAATCTACATCGACCAAATGAAATCTCAACAGCAGAACAAATACCAACTAAAATGGCCGACGAAGCATTTGCTGCCGTTTACTGTAACACGATGTACGTAACTGGAATAGGAGTTAATGAAGATGAGATCTGGAAATACAATGTGGCTTCCGGTTGGCTGAAATGCGCATCTTTAGTTCAGGGCCGACGTAGACACAGCACAGCGTTTATCGATGAAGTATTGTACATCTGTGGAGGATTTGTGAATTGTAATGAAAGTGTTCTAGACAGCGTTGAAGCCTACAATGCAGTAGCTAACACATGCACTACAATCGGAAAACTGGTTCACGGTGTTGACAGTTCTGGCAACTGTGTTCCACTCAGGAATTTACTCTATATCTTTGGTGGAACAGATATGAGCAACAAAACAGTAAGCCATGTTCAAGTGTATAACACAAAGGAAAACACGTGCTCTGTCCTTTCTAAGCCAATGCCGTGGCCTTGTCACTTGATGCGAGCTGTACTTTGGGATACATTTGTTATTTTACTTGGATGGCGTACTTGTTTCATATTTGACTTCGAGACTGAGACCTGGCAAGAAAGAAAACCGTTCAAGACCGATGTTATTCACTTTGGTTTGGTTCTTGAGAATGAACGAGTTTTTGTCATCGGAGGAGGAGATGACGTAGGCGATAAAGATGGAAAAGCGATATGGAAATGCAGAGACGACATACGTTATGTCCCTGTTCAGAATATCCTCGTCGGTAAGCCGATTGAATGGAAGATTCACGGGAAATTGCCAAAACCATCCCTTGTACAAGCGTGTGCAACCATGTCCTTTTTAGTCTAGCAAATAATGCTGGTATCTTTGGATGGATTGTGGTTATAGGGCCTGTTTTTTCTGCACATTGTATTGTATTTTCAACTTTTGGTTGCTTTTGACATTGACCATACATTATCGTCAGCTAATGGTTCTTAGAATACTTTGTTGAAAGAGACGATAAATGCTAGCAACTTTACATGCTCGTTTGTGAATGGAAGACATTTGTGACGGTTACTGAGATAGCTAAATTATTTACAGAAATCTGTACAATTCCACTTTGAATAGTATAAAATTTGTGTATTTGGTTAGAAATATAAATATCTGAGTTGTGACATTTTTGAGAAATGCAATTAAAACTTTTAAAATGACTGTAAACCAATATGTGACCTGCTCTGGCAAAAGAAGGTGTAAGTCGTAAATGCTAAAACTGAAGAAATTAGATAAAACATCAATTAGGTTTAAATTTTTCAATTTTCATATTATGTTATTATTGTTGTTATATGAGATCTTATATTACATGGAAAAATATTATTTTAATAATTATTTAGCCTATTTCATAAAAAATTTAATAATTTTGTGTAATTATCAAAATTATCCGAGAATTAAAAATAATTTTAAGACGAGTTTCAAGAGTATTTTATGTCCTTCATTCTGTAAGGACATCCCATGTGTAATACGTCATTGGAAAGTGTATGCATTCAGCTCGTTAAATATAGTCTCATTCGGATGGTTTGCCATAGTGATTGTAAAGTTATAATTGTTGTCAACAAACATGCTTTGTTATGGAGTTTAGCTTGTGTTAAGATAATAAACTTTGCAAGCATTTTTCTCAAAATTGTACTTAAGTAGAAAAACATTATAAAAGTCATATCTCTGGAACCCATCAAGATAGAATAATAATATTTCAACATTTTAAACAGAAATTAGTATTTATCAATTTTAACCCAAAATATACTAAATTAATTTTTTGGGACAACAGTCTTATTTTGCCAGAGCAAGTCACGTATAAGTTGATCCACCTTAAGATCGTTTATGTGCATCAGTAAAGTGTAGTCCATTAATATGTGTCGAAGGCTGTCATGAATGGAATCTCCAAAATCAGGTTAAAGGGGATATTGTAGGATAGTGACAGCTGGCAAAGTGTTGAGAAATACAATGCAACTGAATTTAATATTTGCCCTCCTTCCAAAGTCCACAAGTGCACATTCGACCACACACAACAGAACATTCATGGTGCTGAGCAATTTTGAGTGAAGTAAACTTGCTCAAGGTCTCCACTCATGCAGTCAGTTTGTAGAGACGTTGAGCAAGTTTACTTCACTCAAACTGAATGCATGAGTCGAGACTCAAACCCGTATTCTCCATGTGACATGGTGGGCGCTCGGTTACCCCTCCATCCATTCAGTATGGATGGAGGGGTAACCGAAATGCCTCTGCTTGCGTGTGAGGTCTACTGAGGGGAGGGAGATAAACCTCGATAATACTTTGTCTCTATTGGCCTTCCTTCCACAGTTCAGTTCTATTACTACAGGAACAGAGTAGGGCTGTGGGAGAGGTCTGACACACTTGTATGACCGTTATGTAATTGGATTACACATGTTCAATCTGGCCTAGACTGCCGATGGTCCAAGATTTTAGCTGCCCGGGTGCTTGTTTGTACTGCTGCTTTAATAACTAGTCTATACAGTGGATTAGTACAGCGGATTCAGTCGACGCACTTGTTTTGTAAAGACTGGTTCACCGAAATTTGTTTTAGGTTTTTAAATACACTGTTCACATGGATACAGTTAGGACATAGACCGTTCTATACTTCATAGGATTCAGAGGGGCGTGTCAAGCGTACGTACGCAGGTGTTGGGGTGGGTGCAAAAGTACATGTGCTTACAGGACGGGGTAAATTTTTCGGATTTCTGCGTACGGTGCTAAATGGATGGCCCCTAACGCTCTAGAGGGTGGCGATGGAAGATAAAACAACATAAATTTAATTACTGATAAAGATGCATGGCCATAAAGTAGGGTTAGCCTAATGTCAGTAGGCCTACACATAATGATATGTAACAGCAACGATACGGTGAAGTTCCAATAATTTCAAACATCAGGCCTTCAATTTGTCAGATACGACTGGAACACATTTTGTAACGATTTATGATAAATCATTAAATAATTGGGATAAGTTTCAAAACTTGGCTGGAATTGCTGAAGAAGTAGAGAAGTCCCTTAAGGTAGTCCTGGGGCAGTCATGGGTATGAAGTGTTAGCGACTTCATTTTTGTTATACCTTGGCATGTGTGGGCGGTTGACCGGTCATCTTCCTCGCCGTCTCATCTTCCCATCCCCTAACAGTGTACTGTCAGTGTAATCAGACCGGAGTTGGTTAGGAGGCACAGATGAAGCGGAAATCTCGAAAGAGTCTGCCCTGGCGTGGATATGAACCTGGACATCCAGGACATTAAGCCTATATATAGGCTACCACGAGTAGCAAAAACGGTAGGCCTAGGCTACTATCCTTCCCAAAAATGTAGGCCTACATGTAGGCCTACTATTCTTTAGATATATGACAATCTTTTCTTTGATAGGTCTACACTTGATAAATTGCGTTATAAAATGTTACAGTGATCGCGACCCTAACTCCACCACTGCTCGTTGGCTACTCTGGCAGTGCCAGTCCCAAGCCTGGAGAAAGGGGGAAGGCGACGCTATAGCCATCCTTGTTATGTTAGTGTGGTTAAACTAGGCCTAACTAACGATTGTGACCCAACCCAGTTCGTTCTACTGAACAGGAAACAGTCATGACGAGGCTGATCAGCGTATCCCAGTGCATATTTTAACTGTAGGCCTATAACCAGTGGCGTAAATCATGGGGGGGGGACAGTCCCCCCCCAAAGTTTTGACTTAAGCCCTGCTGTCCCCCCCAAAAATCTGCCCTCGTAGGTACTCTGTCCCCCCCCCCAAAGTTATGTATAGATTTTCGCCTCTGCCTATAACTACTGGGACAAATGTCCCAGTAGTTTTAGAATTTGTCCCAGTAGTTTCGGTGATTTGTTCCTGGTAATACACTACTTTCTATGTTATTTTCCAATAACACTGAAAGTAGAGTTGCAGACTTTATCCCAGTAGTCCAAATCCGTTAAAATATGCAATGGCGTATCCCCCTACTTTTGAAGTCTTAGGACTGGCATCACAAGCAGTGGCACCGCAGCATGGGGGCTAGGTTGGGCTGAAGCCCCCTATCGGCGGCTCAGCCCCCCCCAACAAAGGTGGGAAATCGCTGCCAATGCCAGAGAGGAGGGGGAGAAAGGGAAGGAATTGGGGTTTTAGCCCCCCAACCTGAAATCCTGGCGCCGCTACAGATCACAAGAATAGGAGCAGTGGTGTAGTTTTTAAAAGCGAATAGGCAGCCCACTAGGTAGGCCTAGTTTCGGTTCAACGGCGCTGTTCGAGTTATAGCAAAGCTTTATGAACGCTTGTGGTAACCCTCCTACTTTATGACGACTTAGAGCTGGCACCACAATGCAGATTAAACGTTCACTATTTTTTATAAGTCTGACCTACGTTGACCGTAGGCCTCACAAAGATAAATAAGCATCAATCGATGGTCGCTTTGAACTTCACGTCGAATTTCGCTCCTTATATATATTAATGGGTGTTCTTTGAAAAAGGTGTTGTATGTACAGGCAAGAAACACGGCCTATTCTCATTACACTTAGACACTCTCAGATTCTAGATATATTAGATTAAAGAGCGTATACTTTTGTGAGAAGTTCCTGAAACTTACTGACACAGAATATTAATTTTACCATTACGATGCTTAATTTTATTTTATAACAGAATAAAGTTGTTCGGGTTTCTCTTTCATTCGCTAGATAGAGCCATTTAACACAAGAACCGGTGGACTGATTATTATTATTTTCAGTCAGGGAGACGAGAGACAGAAGCATAATGACTATTGAAGACAAGGCGGGAATAGACCAGACAATGCAAAACGAGATAAGGCAAGATGAGACATGACAGGTCGACTGAACCTTTCATTCGCCAGATGGCGTTGACAAAATGAGCTGTAGGACGCGATGGGCGCCTTGCATGGCTGTCAAACGTTTAAATTCAACTCCTGTAATAACTTGTGATCATCCGTCCATAGGCCTACTATAATACTGCGGTGTGCAGGGGTGCAAAAACACCAAACTTTTTTCAAAATGAAAAGTTGGTTTTTTTATTTGGTTTTTTGGTTTGTTGGTTTTTTGTTTAGGCTACGAGATTTTCCTATTTCGGATCATAAAACTCATAAAAATGACATAATACTGTTAAAATTAATCAGATGCAGATAAATGAAATTAACTAGAACAGTAGAACCGTAGAATGTCATAAAACGAAGTTAACAAAGTCCATACAACAATTGCCAAGAGAGTTGAAGAGACACCATTTTTGGCATTTATAATTTCGAAATTTGTAAAAAAAAAAACACCAAAATTTGCGGTTTTTCGGTTTCTTTGGGTTATTTTTAAACAAAAACAAAAAAACCAAGCCTTTAACAGCCCTGGCGGTGTGTCAGTTCGAAATAATCAACGACGATTATTAGCGTTAAGATAGAGTCATTGATTCTTTTCGTCCCGGAAAAGGTTTTGGTTTAACGTTTAAACACCAGGTGGTGCTGGATTCGAAGTTGATGGATGATAGGCCTACATAGACTACAAGGGTGCTCAAAGTGTCCGCCTTCGGCCTCAACACAAGCTTCAAGACGAGCGCGCCATTGGCCAATAGCAGCATCGATAACCAGCTGATCAAATTCATCCTAGGCATTAACAATACGCGCACGGAGTTCTTCAATGTCTATGATCTTTGTCATGTAGGTACGCCAATCATCGTCGATATGACGGCGTCGTTAAATAAACGATATTAACGTTCTGTCATGTAGGCCCTAAACCTTCTCTTGCATTAGTCCCCAAATCTTGTAATCAACGGGATTTAAGTCCGTTAGTCCGGGGTGTTTGGGGGCCAAAGACAGTGCTGGGCAAAATACTTTTCAAAAGTATTTTGAAAATACAAAATAAAATACTTTTCAAAAGTATTTTGAAAATACTTTTACAAAATACTTTTCAAAAGTATTTTGAAAATACAAAATAAAATAGTATTTTGAAAATAATTTTCAAAATAGTTTTTCAAAATACTTTTGCAAAATCAACATTTTCTACTTTTATTGCTACTCACTAGTTGTAGGCCCTACCGTTAGATCGCATTAGTGTTCTGTAGTTTCTAATGACTTGAAGCATTGATTATAACTGTAATTGCAATTAGTAACTTCTATTGTGCCGGTGTCTAATGCACAAGGAATAGACCGATAGCACACCAAAGTCAAATCGTAATCAGATCTATATTCAGAAGAATGAGAAGATCAGCCCATAACATTAAGACAGATATATGCAACCTATGATGGTGGATAAGCGGTTTCAAAGAGACAAGTTTTAACTTGAGAACGAAATAATACAAGCCACTGATCAGAACGCACATACACAGGAAGGAAGTTCCAAAATGTAGGTCTAGCAATGGAAAACGCTCGTTCACCAAGAACAGTTCTTGATATAAGTATGCATAATGCAAAGAAAAGAAGACCAAACAGAAACCTGATATACATCCTGATACAACAAACTCACAAGTAGGCCTAGTTGATGTGGCCAGAAGATAATTAATTAAGCATTTTTAGATTAAAATAATAATTTTTACAGATGTTTTGTAAGATTTATTCCTGAAAAGTACTTTAGAAAAGTATTTTGGAAAGTATTTTGAAAAAGTATTTTAAATTCTCCAAAATACTTTTTAAAACTATTTTGAAAATACTTATACAAAATACTTTTCAAAAGTATTTTGAAAATAGAAAATAAAATAGTATTTTCTATTTTGAAAATAGAAAAGTATTTTCAAAATAGAATTGTGCCCATCACTGGCCAAAGATTAGGAGGTAGGCCTATATGTTCAATATTTTCATGTTTCTGTGCAGTTCTCGGTCTACCGCTACCCGCGCGACTCTGAGACGATCCGGTTAAATCAATTTTTCTTAGAAGCTTCTTTAGACCACCTAATGTCCAACCCTTGTCCGGAAATTTTCTAATGAACTGTTTTGCTCCGTAGGCCTAATGTTTGTTTTTCCGTAAAACTTTATAACAATTTTGTCTTCGTGGCTGAACGCCATTTTCTAACCGTGTTGTTTTTACAATTTGCTCTTTCTTGACGTCATTATGACGTAATTTGTTTAACTGGGCCGTTCATAAATTACAAATTTGTTGATAATTATGTCACGATTAAAATGGTCTTGGAATTTAAAAAATCGATGAACATTTACTAGTTTTTTTCGTATTACCCTAAGGGGTCCCTTTTTCAGGACACAGTGTATATGCTACGTAATACAAAGTAAAGAATTCAAACAATCTTTCGCTACAGAATAAATTCAGGTCAACGTTTGTAATGGAGAAAAGTCCACTTATACTTAAACATGCATTTAATTAAACATGTCTGTTCAAGCTTAAGTAGCCTACTTCTACTGATATAATTCACTGTTCAGTCAAACGAAACGGAAGCAAGCTGATAGATGTATAAATATATAGCCTATGTCCAGATGTTCTTCGTTGACCAATGTCTGCACCTTCTGATCATCGTGTAAATAATTGACTGCACCTCATCTGTCTCTTTACTGACTCTCATAAATCGCAAGAAGACACAGAGCGATGACCACCACAACGAAAAAAAGAGATCTCATCGAAGAGGATTTGCCATTCTTCGGAGGTTTCCTTGTCTGTAGTGGTGCGGCAACACGATCCATAGTCGTCAGGATGGCATTCCTGGCCCTGGGCCAAGCCCCGTGGCCCATGACTCGGTAGTGGGTTGGCGCACTAGGACCAAACAATATCGCATACGCCAGTTTCGGATCCGTCAGAAATAGACGATCTACAACCAAAAGGGCATAGATACATGTACAATTGTACATGTATGACCATATAGACTAAAATCACAGGTCTAGTTATGCTTCTACGTTCAGGTTGTACGTACATTTATATACAGACTGCGAGAGGGACGGATGTTTATCTTGTTCTCAGACTTCCACCAAGGTCGACTGTTATTGAGTTCATGCCTTGTAGATTAAATTACACTCGCTAAAGTTTCCTTAATGCGTGTGCAAACCTAATACGGAGTTGTCGCGGTTCCCTGAACACAGTTCTTGCTAATTTGCATCTGTTGTACTATCCACAGGAAAGTTTGTATTTTGCGTTTGAAACTTCCAGCTTTACCACCGTATACTACCTAAGATAATATCTTGTATTATATTACATCGAAAACTGCCTCAGTTTTCACACTCTCGTTGACACTGTCCCATGAACTGACAATACGTACTCGGCTAAGTTCCTTCAATCCTAGATCACAAATGCCGGACCCTAAGCCACGGAAGAATTGGTTTCAAGCTCAGCCATCCTAGTTGGTACAAGAGAAAGGAGATAAGGGAACCCCTTCCTCGTTGTGGGTTAGCCTCACGGCCCTCACCAGTAGAGCATGGCAGTTTTTTCGCCAAATTTGTTCCAGGTTTACTAATATACATCGTCAGACCTTTTCATATTGATTGCATGTTGCCGATAACACCTATCTAAGCTGTCCGGAAACGTAGGCCTACCGTGGTCCGTAGCTCGCCATACCAGATGATAGTTACCGGTCTGCGATGCTTGTTCTTCATGAATGCCAAAGCTGCCGGGACGCATGCGTAGTACGCATGCGTAGTAAATTATTTATTTAATTATAAAAGCATGAGCACGGCCACCTGGTTTTTCCCCGAACCAATTAAAAGAACATTCGCATATTCAGCTCTGGAGTCTATAAGACTAACATCTATAATAAATTTTATTGATGTTGATATTTTGAGGTCGTGCACAAAGCGTGGTTTCATGCTAGTTGTCGACTTGTGATATTATGAATAAAAAGATTGATTGGTTGATTGACTTGTCGTTTATGTAGCATTAAAGTGTAATGAATGCAAAAGGTATACCTTATTAACGGTGGTATAGACAATGCTGGTTAGTATACTTACACAAATCAGGTTTACAGCCGCATAGTTCTGCGATTTCGTCCATGAATGGCATGAGGTCGACCTGCATAGTGTGTCGAGTCGACTTCACGTAACGCTTCTCAAGTTTGTCCCTTTTCTCGCGTATATCCGCCCACATGCCTTGAGACGATGGCAAACTCAACTCTCCCTATAAATTTTGAAGAAATAATAAATGCAACAATTGCAACAATAGGACTATGGGAGCATCCATAAAGGACGTCCGCAATGAGGGGGGGGGAGGGGGTCAACCAAATGCGGACGAATGCGGACAAGGGGGAGGGGGGTTTGACCAGTGCGGACGTCCGCACCTAAATTGGGTACATAGTTATTTCAATACAAGTTTCAAACATCCCTATAATTATAAACATACACACAGGAATAATATGCTCGTTGAGAGATTTAGTTGCTTCAATACCAAACAGTGTACTAATCGGACCACACACTGCCTTGTCACCTGTGGACAGGCAGAATCTTAAGTGCAGGTTTATCCGGGTCAACTGGTATACGCGGCTTAGTAGGCAGATTCCCTGCTCGGCCTACTTTCGGCTCATCAGCCCCTCTAACTTCGTATCCAGATGCTAGAATAGATGATGATAGTGATGAGTTCTCTGGCCGAAGGCAGGTCCATTGGCTTTTATGCCACCCGGGGGATGAGAGGAGTGAGATGGTTGCCCGTCAATGCCAGAGACGTAGCTAGGCTTGTAAACTCTGCAGCATAATGGGACTGCCCCCGCCCTCTGTGCACAGACAAGGTTATTCTGGTCAGAATATTTCCGATAAAATGGACGCACGGTATAAACTTTATAGCGACTTTAAATATGCTTTTATTTACTGCACATCCTGATATGAAACCAGAACAAAAACGTGCACATGAACATAGAACACTTGTTTGTTTTTAAATGTTAGTTAAACTAATTGGCTGTTCCCATTTTATAACAATTATATGCTAGTGTACTGTTTGACATTTTAAATAACATGCTTTTTATAAGATTGAACTAGTAGTTTATTCACGACGTTATTCACGATGTTGGTGTTTTAGTTTGTTCATTGGTTTTGGTTGGCATGCGGACGTCCGCAAAGAGGGAGGGTGGGGATATGGCTAAATGCGGACCAGTGCGGACAAGGGGGAGGGGGGTCCAAAGTAGGTCATTTTTCTGCGGACGTCCTTTATGGACGACCCCTATGTATAAATTAGGCCATATATGTATATGCATGAGTTCAAGTATGTTTCAATTAGAAGAAGCAAGAAATGCAGTACTAGTACTACTAAGACCAATCTGCACAGGATCCATTTAACTTTGTTGTTGAGTTAATATCGTGGAGTCTCGTGATTTTTTAAGAATCTAAAGCACTTGCTTATGATCTAGTGGACCTAATATTATATCATCTGCTATAGTCAACTGCTAAAAAACATCAACCAGTGTAAAATTTGGACAGCATTAGCACCGATACACGAACATTTCTTGAGTGCTTGTCCATTATTATAGTTTTAATAAATGAAGATTAAATGTCTATCTGTATTATATCTTGCAATGGTGCACTAATATTCATTAATACCTGGAAATTATTAGCAAGAGGACACTTACTTTCAACACGCGAGTGACCCACCGACACTGCATTTCAGACATTGGCATGATTCCTCCTACAGTCTGGAAGCAGCCAATCACGGCAATTGTAGGGGGTGAGATGTCTGGTGGGAAGGCGTACTTGTACAGGTTGACCTCATTATCCCTGACCTCGAACGCCTTGTGGTCGATGAAGGGAAAGCCAAAGAGATATCCGGTGCAACAGATGATTGCATCGATGTTGTCAGCAACTGATCCATCATCGAACTCCACAGAATGACCATTCAGTCGACGAATATCTGATTTCACGATGACATTTCCTGCGATGAGTCGGTTAGGCAGATCGTCACTGATCGTAGGATGCTGTGCTGTGAAGCGATGCTCTGGTTTGAGTCCATAGAGTTCATGGTCGAACTGGTTATTCAGCCATCTCTCGAACACGCTATTGACGATGTTGCTGGGGAAAGTGCGCGTCAGATAGTTCTCGAAACGGGTGAAGTGGGCACAGTCGAAAGGAAGACCGTTGTCAGAAACTCTTTTTATTATCCAAGCTCCACGTCTGGTGCTTTGATAAACCTAAATCATCATCAAATTCAATTAAAGAACGAAAACAGCTAATAGTTTATGTCGTGTCCAATGTTTCAAGCTAGTTGCTTCACCTATACGGCCAACGGTTTAACTGGGCCATTGCAATTTCTAATTTCGTGTTATCCTATCCTTAAATAGAGTTTCACACAAAAGGTTTCCTAATGTAATGTTTTAATTCTCTGTGATTACTAAGGCATAATAAAATGTGCATTCATACCGCTGTTAATTTTACACACTAGTTAAGTTTTAATTAAGTCTGATTATGATTAATGTTTATCGTCTAATTTTGGTTTTCATTGGCCACACTACTTTCTGTAATACTATTACCCCAGGTGGCCCTGGTTAGCGGGCCCCTTCGGCCCCCTTATGGGTCTCCTAGGTAACCTTAACTTGTTTTGCCGATGTATTTGTGTTGTCGATTACCCTTTTTTGTATGTTTTTGGTTACTGAATAAAAAAATCAATCAATCAATCAATTTCACTCCCAAATTAAATTTCCAACCTGTCCTAAACTGATGCTTCATATAGTTATAGCATCCTTTAAGTGCCGAGACTCTATAAGAGCAGACATGCAGCTTTGGAATAACAGTCGAAGTTTTTGGAAATGAGATGCCTCTTGAATTTATCCAGGTTAATTCTCTGCAATGCTTTGGTTTTGAAATCGGTTATCGCTGAACACTTGCGTTTATAAAGCTGCGTTGAATAAACATGACTTTCTGACAAAGTCTCTATGTGTTGACTATAGAGGCTGGGGCGATTTGCACTATGTTAACCTTTTAACTACACTCGCTTTTATTACCAAACCATTATTGCTTTACTTTTTGGCATTCTTAACTATTTTTCTGCAGTCAACTATGAAAGTTAGCTTTATCTGACTGAGATGGTTATTCTGACCAAACTTTCTTCGGGAGTAACATTAACAGTCAAGTGTTACAATATATGTAGGCCTGCATACCTGGTCACTGATCTTGCTCAGTTCCACAGCTACGTCTACACCTGAATTCCCGATGCCGACCACAATAACTCGTTTTCCTTCGTAGCCTCGATGGTCAGTGTAGTCGTGGCTGTGGACGATCTGTCCTTCGAACTCTTCTTGTCCCTGGAAGTGTGGCATTTTCTTCTCAGCGTGGTGACCTGAGCAGACCATCACCCCATCAAACTCCTCTGTTCTGGTCAAACCCGATTCCAGGTCTTTTATTTCCAACTTCCATCGACCGCTGTCTTCGAAATTCTCCACTTGGCTAATTCTCATGACCTCGGTACGGTAGTGAATGTATTTCATTAAGTCGAAGTTTTCTGCATAGAGACGGAAGTAGCTGAGAACCTTCCGATTGTGCATGAAGTTTGGGTAATCATTTGGAACCAAGAAGTCGCTGTAGAAACTCATTTCTTTGCTCGTGTTGATGATGGTCGACTTCATGACAGTTGATCGGCCATCTGTGGGATTTTCCTTCCAATTCCACAGTCCACCAATGTCTTCTGTTCTCTCGAAGCAAACGGGTTGAAGTCCCTCATCTAGACAGCACTTGATGGCCGGGAGACCGCTGGCACCTGCTCCTATTATCGCAATCTTCATGATCTATTGCTGTTCACTGTACAAAGTTGATCTGCAAAAATAGTTAACATTGTTACCCAGACGTAACCTAGCGCAATGCAGTTATAAACAACAAATAACTTTGATATGCCCCCTTGGGGGGGCCCGATAGCGCATTGGATAACACACTGGCATAGAGAGCGAGAGGTACCGAGTTCGAGTTCCGTAGGGCGGACATGCTTTGTAGGCTGCTATTAGCGCCGTGTATTGCAGGCTGCCTGTTCTGTTAGTAGTTAAGATTTATGTCTTCTGTCATTTGTGTTCTTGTGAATTGTTTCAATTGCATAATTGTACACTGTAACCGGTTGCGGTTTGTCAACCGGATTGTTTCAATAAACGAAAATATTATATAACACTTCCATAATCAAGACTAGAGACGAGTGGTAGGCATAATAGGCCTTGCATTTTGTTCGCCCGGTTAATTTTTATTGTGTCTGTGGGCCCTATATCCTAGGTTGGGTGTTTCTAGAACAACGACTCTGGAACCGAGGCATTGAATTATGAAAGTTAAAGTGAACTGGTGACTGATCGGGTTGTTGTCTCCACACCTCAGGACTGACCTTTTCTCTATTTCTTTTGACCAGTTCCCCAGCGCCTGAAGACCTCTCTCTTTAAAAGTGAAGACACTGGCCCGGGTCGGGATCGCCTCTGTTTTTGAGTGGCGCTATATAAATATTCGATTACGATTGCTGACACTCACGAAGGGAAGCGCTATATCTTGCACGTGCCATTTGTATTGTGTTGCCGCAAACCTACGGCTTCATCACCTTTTGACCTAGAGCCAAGTATTCATTGGCCTGCTAAAAAAATGTCGAGCAGTTGCAGGCCTCAACTTAGCTGATAGGACAGTTAGTTCCTCTGCCAATGCTTATAGCCCTCGCTAGTACCACATCGGCCGAAGGCTGGCAACTCTCCAAAACGTAGCTGTTAACTGCTATCGCTGATATCCAGTTTCACAGAGCCACTTATTCAACTTCGTAGATCATCGTATAGGCTATAAGAAGGAACGTGATGGAAGTTTTGAATGACATCACTCGAAATCCCGCAGCGCCGTTAGGTAGCCGCATCTAACGGTCTTTTCTTTGAGAAGTGTTGCCCAAGGGGAATCCGTCTATCACAACCGCAGGTATTGGAAATGAGATCGGAAGTAGAGATCCTCAAAACCACTACCAGAGGAAAACAGTTCGCAGTTTCTCCGGTTCAAATGAAAGCCCATCGTAGAGCCAAGATCAGAAATTAAATCGACATCGCCAGTTATAGTCTCCTTGTGACCTGCTAAAGTAAGATAATCCAGATATCTGAGGTGAAATGCTGATTGTAGAGAGGAAAAAGGCCAAAAAGTAATGAGCTGATAGGGACTACTCGTTGATGACCTATATTCTTCGATATGGAAAACTCGCCAAACTTAAGAAGAGAGGAGGTAAATAGGCCTTATGGACAAAACGCAAGAGCTCAAAGATAGTTATAATCATTACTATAATTGCCAATAGTACCTTTGCTTTGAAACCTAATCAAGATATTAGAACTTTACCGGGAACGATGAAAAACCAAAGATAATCAATCAATCAAACAAACATACAATCAATCAAACAATCAACCAATATAAATTTGATAAAGAGCCAGAGACGGCGCGAGACATTTTTGTAGCCAAGGCGTAGCCTATACAAGTAACCAGTGCAGAGGGCGATTTATGTCCCAAATAAGTTATCGGCAGGGCAAAGATTCCGACAGACTTGTGGCAGGGCAACGACCAGGGCAGAGGCTTTTTTACCAGGGCATTTGCCCTAACTTGCCCTGCTGTAGCGCCGCCACTGCATAGCACCCCTTCAAGACAATTACTCAGAGGCGTAATACTAGTAGGCTTATGGTGTGTAGATTCCAAATTTTTTATATACACAAGCTTACCGCCTCCGTCAAATCCTTGACATCCGCCGCTGCCTCTCCTTTCAGAAGCACTTCCTATGTTGGGTTCACCAGCTGGAGATTATAATTAGAATTACACATACAACTTGAATTTCTACAGTATAAACCCGACCTATATTGCCGTGTCATTTATTTAATGTGAGCACGCGCTCTTGTTCCTTCGTTCCGACCGTCTCTAATTTAGAAACTTTTCCACGAATTAGACTGTTTGAGAATAACAACTAGTAGCGTATGTAAACAGCCAAAGGTCACTGGCATGAAACGAAATCAGTAATTTGTATGTAGGCCTGTGTATCTGGACTTTAAAAGCGCACTCGGCTCTTCGTCACAAATTCAAGCTTCCTGCAGCGCAGTTAGGCCTCCAGCGTTTAATATACGGTGGAGACTGTTACCGGTCATCGGCCATTTTAAAAGCATAAATCTTGTGTTTACGGGTTGAGAAGCAGCCGCATAGCTCGTATGTGCAGAGGGTATAAAAGGGTATATATACGGTATGTGCATATCGTATGTGCAGAGGGTATAAAAGCACCCGAGCCCACGATCTCCAGGGACCCACAGCAGACCGTAAGAACACAAGGATACAGGCCTTACTGGGCCAAATAGTGGCGTATGCGGGACCCCTCCACCCGGGTCCGTGCTGTGTCACTGTTGAGAAGTAGGCCTCTGCACAGCAGAGTTATTCATGAGTCAGTGTTAAGGATTCGACCCAACCGCTCACGTCTAGTCTAATCAAAGAACTTCTATAGCGCCAATGTTTTACGGCTCAAGGCATCAGTCGATGGTCGCCACTAAGCAAAAAATCGTTGTGCAAGACAGATTCCAGGGTGAGTCCAGTCGAAAGATATGAAGGGATTTTCAAAAGACACGGAAACAACCTGCGGAGGAAATGAGTCCAAGAAAAGATGAGTGTTTAGTCGAGGTCCCACAGGCCAGGTCATAAACTTTACCCTGCACGACTAGACCCAGCATGAGGGCCTACTACAAAATTGTGATCGGACCCAATTTTATCCATTAAGAAGAGTATGGCCTTCAACCAAACTAAAAAATGGCTTTTATTCCGATTTACATTATATCGATCTATAAAGCAAACTGATCTTCAGAAGCTAAGTAAGCACAATAATTAAAGACCTTGATAGCAATTAGCAAATCAGAAAATTAATTTATGTATGCGGACTTACTTGAAATGGAAACCATGTCTTAAAATATGTAAATGAGGTGAGTGGTTATCGATTACAGTTGTCTCATCATTTATTGTACACCCGATCTCACCCTACCCGACCCGAAACCCACTTGTGAGTCCAAACGACTCAAGAACAACATAAATGCAGCAGGAACCTATAATGGGGTTGAAACAGTTTTAGGCCTACATAGAGTAGAATTTTAGTGTTTAGAGCAGTTTTAGAACAGCATTACACGTCCAGAAGCTTTAAGTGGCTCTGACACAGATGAAAGTCTTCTGAGCCACTATAAACCTTGTTATGTTAAATCAAAGTTGGATGTGTGAAAATTTGGCCGGTATGTCAAAAGGTTAAGTCTTCTCATTTCACGGTATATGTTCAGTTGTTCACTTTATCAGAATAGGTCCAATAGTCCATACATTATTTAGCAGTACATCTTTTGAACAGTTCTGCAGAAAATTTGACTTGAAAGGAATCATTTTGTTTTAACGCCACGGGGCTACCAGAGGTCCATACATTATTTTAGAGCCAGTACGCGTTTTTTTTGCGCCTCTGAATGGGCAATTTGGTAGGGGCGCTATAACAAGTGTTCAAATACAATACAATACAATACAGAGGCCCAAACCATATCACCCGATAGTTTTAACTTCTGGCAATTTCTTGTCGTTAAGCCATAAATTACCTTTTTAAGTTAAATATTTATCCGAGAATAAATGTAACTGATAAAGACGAAAACTTGATTATTTTATCGGATGTTGAACATTCCAAATGAATGTAAAAGCGCACGTTTTTCTATACCCACCGTTGTCGTCTTGACACCGCTTATTTTTTAACGAATTGATCAGGTGATAGCCTTCACCGCTTGAATATAGGCCTAGTCTACATGTGCCACGCCATTTAAGATCCCCGTGTACTGAGTGCACTAACCCGAGATTTGTTTCTTTGAAATAAGCCACGATTGGTAGACCTATGTAAACCGGAATCCTCACGCTGCGTCACGCACAGAGGCGCCTTAGCTTAGGCTCTAACCATTGTAGCTAACGGGTCCAGTATGCAGACGCATGACAAATCTAGACAAAGCATCAGCTGTCGCGTGTAGGCAATGCAGTGGAAAATTTGTGGATCTGAAAACAGGACCACATTATCAGAATCTGGAATGAAAGGTCAAACGCGTACTGACTCATATTGGTCATAGTGTCGCCCTTTAGAGTTACTTAAAGGGGTCTATACAAGTGTTCTGATGCATACCGATCTCAACCAAACAATACTAAACAAAGTTTTATGGTAGACTCTCATCAGTATCTTCCATCTTGGTCCCACAGCTGTGCATTATTCACTTTGGAATGGGGTATGAAAACTTCTACACTGTGACTTATTTGCAACGGCTTCTATTACTAAAACTTCATACGACTGGAGAAGACATAGGACCAATGACGATCTAATACTCAATGTACCAATACTCGTGACCTCACTAAATTTAAATTTAAACTTCTGTAAGGTTGCTTTTAATCAATCAATCAATCAATCAATCGTTTATTGTTCCCAGAATGTATATGTATAAATGTATATGTATGCATATATATCAGACTATGCATGAGATACATCACGCAGGGATGTGAAATAGTTCAAGATAATCCTTTGGAGGAGAGATTCACACACGCAATCGAGACGTTCCCTGAATTCAAAAGTTCGAGCCGGTGTTAGGTCAGCAGGACCCTGGTGTTAAGTCAGCGTTTGGCAGCCTCCATGGGTTGTCAATCGATTCACTCGGCTACCCATGGAGGTCTTCCATTACCTTGCTTCCGAAATTCAACACCAGCACACCACGACCAATCGTAAATCAGTCCGCCCACTTGCAACAATCTTACTCCTAATAATATAACTATGTAGACTACTCTTCCGCTTCATTCTGGCGAAGTTATATTTCTTCTTATCTGAAGGCACAATTGGATCAATGCGATAGCTATTATTTTGATCAACGCTTTTGTGAAGTTCTTTGTAACTGTTCAATAATACATACATACACATACATTATACGTCTCTATAGAGTCCATATTGCAGAAAGAGAGTATTCGTAATCGTAAACTCCAAATTTCTAAAGCGCCACTCGAAAGCTAAGCGCTCGTGAATAAGCTGGAGCCCTGTGCTTGGCTTTCGAGTGGCGCTTTAGAAGTTTGGAGATTACGATTACAATTAGCTTATTCATGAGCATTGGACTGGTGAAGTAAAACGGATTTATTCCTACTTATAATGTTTTATTCTGGTACTTACATCGATCGCTACCAACGAAATCGTGAATGGTAAGAGCCAAGGAAGACAAAACTAGCAGACGTGTTATGTGAAGAGAAAAAGACTCTCGAAAAGGCAACAACGGATTAAAACCCGCCAGCGATCTCATTTACCGAAGGCAGTTAAGGCACAACGCTTTTGTACTGTTTTAAGTATATTGTTATACAGGGTGGGCCAATAGGAATGCAACTACTTTGAATTGATATAACTTGAACAATTTTTATCCGAACATCGTGCCCAATATACGAAATTGAAAGTAATCATCCACTCTACTACTGTGTCAAGTCTTGCACTGATATACGGCACCGTTGTTATAAAATTTCGGTGCGGCGCACACCTCTCAATTTTGAATGTAAATATTGAACATCATGACGCCGCTCACGGAAGAGGATAAAATTTTAATCCGAATTTTAAGAGCAGAAAAAGATACAATGCACATCAGATGATGATAGAATTCCCTTCTAGAAAATGGAATAAATGTGCTGTATACATTGATTGATTAAACAAATTGATGCTACGGGAACGTCTAACAGCCGCAACTGTGGTCGCAAACGTTCTGCGCGCACAGCAGCGAACACTGCACAAGTCCAAGAGTTAATTTGCAGCCAAGACAACATTCTTTGTTACTCCAAAGGCTAAGGTGAACAGTGTTTATTACTTCGATGAAGTACTCGCAAGAGGACTGCTACGTGATATTCGCCAACTGTCTGGAGTTGATGGTTAGGCCTACATCTTTCAGCAAGATGGAGCGCTGGCGAATCGTTCACGTCATACAGTTGCCTATCTGAACGCTACCGTGCCAGAGTTAATTGAACCGGAGAACTGTTCACCGAACAGTCCGGATTTAAACCCGGTTTACTATTCGATCTGGGGTTGTCTTCAGCAACTGGTCTATCGTGAACCGATACGTGACGTTGAACATTTGAAAGAAGTGATTCTTTGCTGCTGGGCTGAGATAACCCAAGCACTGGTGGACTCAGCCATCGATCAGTGGCACTGTGGTCGTCTCGTGTTGATGCAGTCATTAAAGCACGTGGTGGACATATTGAGTATTTGTTTGACTGATGGTAAATTCACTAAAGATATTAATTGTTAGTACTAAGTGATTGTTTAGAATTGACATCTTCAGTTTCAGACTTCTGTTTTTTCTTGCAGTTTTATGGCAAGAAAATGGCACATCGAATATTAATAGCATTATCTCAAAAGGTCGTAATAGTATCTCGTAGATATTTTGCAGCATGATAAAATGGATAATTACCTTCAATCTGATATATTGGACAAGACGCTCAGATAAAAATATTTAAGTTATAAGGCGTCAAAGTTGTTGCATTCCTATTGGCCCACCCTGTATATACAGCACCGCTAGAGGTCGTCGTCCTTTCTGCCTCAGCCTCAAAACAGCTGTAGGCCTATATAACAATGTTTACGCTTAAAAGGTTTACGCTTTAAGTGTTGACTCAAAACCTAAATCGTGGTATGGTAAACATTAAGCTTATACATGTAGCTTCCACCAACGCATTTCTCAGAGGGTATGGGGAAAGTGGTCCTTTTGGAATGCAGTGACGTAACTAGGACTTTTCGTTTGGGGGGGCTTGAAGCCTTGAACATGGCGAGTAGCCACAACGTTTAATAATATGATTTGTCTGGGGTC
Source organism: Aporrectodea caliginosa (assembly GCA_020284085.1). Classification (NCBI taxonomy): domain Eukaryota; kingdom Metazoa; phylum Annelida; class Clitellata; order Crassiclitellata; family Lumbricidae; genus Aporrectodea; species Aporrectodea caliginosa. Next base: position 637,542 of record JACEVL010000842.1, read on the forward strand.
TCGTGGACATTCGTTACACAGATTAGGGATGGGCCGAATATCCGTTCGGTATTCGGTTCGGGCCGGATTTTGCACTATTCGGTATTATCCGGATTCGGTGATCCTAGGCCTTAATATCCGAATAACAAAAGAAGTAATATTTTTCACCAAAAGCAATTTCTTCTTTCATTAATAAAGAAGTAGTAACCTGTTTTTGGCGACCTTCTACGGTAATCTTTAATCTTGAAAGTTCATGTAAATAATAAAATTGTTACTCGACGTGTCAACAAAATGACGGACAGGTTTATCTTTAATTATATATATATATATGCATATATATAATTTATATGTATGTAGGGGCCTATGTATGTATATGCAAAGAAAAATGATTACCTCCAACTATTCGGTTCGGATCCGGATTCGGTGAAAATAGAGGGTCAACTATCCGGATTCGGAAATTGGTAAACAAAATGCCATTCGGTTCATCCCTAACAGAGATGTTAACTAGGCTACTATTGCATCCTGCACACCTTAAACTAAACAGAGACACTTGTAATTTACAACATAAACTATATTATAACTAAGTAGCCTTAACCCTTGTTTGAAAGGTACCTAGTGAAAAGAGCGAAAACCTTACGTCTCTATCAACGAAAGACGAGGCCAGAGTGACAGCCGACCAACAGAATATTCCCAATGTGATGATCAGTTTGCGCTTGAACCTGTCGCCAAGGTATCCAAAAGCAAGCGACAGAAACGTGTAGCAGGGGATAAACGTGGTCGGCATCAAACCAGTGCTGGCGTTGCTGATGCTGAAAAACTCCTGCAGTTCTTTGAGAATTCCTGCAGAAACAATTTATCATTTATTACTACGTAAGATGAAGCCTTTAGACTCGATGCCAGATTGAAATAATTTGCCATGCTATTGCCTTCTATGATGATTTGTGCAATGCAACTCTTTGTGGAATTTCGTTTTCCAGTTTTATGAACCAATACGTGATTTCAGTTATAATTTAAGGCTATGCATTATTCAATTTTGTATAGGCCTAGTTGACATAATGGCGACGTAGATCTAAGTAAAAACGTACAATGGATACTTAGAACTGAGGATAGACTTAACTCAGAAATACCTGCAATTGTGTATCGATCTATGAAGTTTAGCACGTTCGATAGAAAAACACTCCGATTACAGCATAACCCATTCGTGATGATGAGTGACGACAGCCACATCTCAGATCCAGTGTCTCCCTTTTGCTTCTTCCTTTGTGCTACCACCCACACATTCCACGACATCCTTCGTCAACATCATCTCATACTGTTCGCCCGCGTGACCATCAGCGCTGTTTCGGGCATTATCTTCTTCACCGTCAAGGAAATTCTTCGGCCTTAAAGCCTTTACGACGCGATCCTCCACAACCGAAAGATCGACCTTCTTGTTTGATCTGGAGTTTTCTGCATCCTCATAATCCTTCACCCCTTGATTTTCTGGTGGTTCCATATGGTCATCACACGTGATACCTGTGCCTGCTCAACTAAAAAGCATCCAAATGATCTATCAAATTCTTGCACCAGTACACAGATAAAAAAAAGATAAATTAGAAAAGCTCTCACGTCAATAGGTAGCCTAGGACAAATGATCAGAAAAAAATTCAGCAGGATCAAATTCCAACGCCAACAGCAGTACTGCTATTTAGCCTATACCTAAGAAGTTTCAAAATTATACGTAGCTTCAGGAGTCTTCATCCTAAGCTTCAAGTCCAAATAAAATGGAATGGACTCTGTGATTGGCGACTTTGGAACGAAACGTAGCCTACAGTGTCTAATAAAATTTATATTTAAAGTTCCGATTCTAAATGCAAATAAGTTCGTGTGCATGGACCTAGGTTTTTGGTTTCCGCCTTTGATAGGTTCTTCTAAGGCGCTAAACATATGCTAAGTAGTTAGAAAAGTTTGGTTGAACACCAACGTGGCCCATCTAAATCACCGAGCCACAGACGACACTGCACCACAACGCACCCCAGGCAGTGGCGTAACGAGGGGGGGGGGCGGCCGCCCCCGGGCGCAGGACGGGGGGCGCAAAATGAGGCCTAAAAATTTGTTTTTTGTAAAGAAATCAGGCAAGAATAGGTAAAAAAGTAAAAAAAGTAACTATTATGCATGAGTCTGGCAGGGGCGCGGGCGCGGGGGGGCGCAAAATGAGGCTTCTGAGAATTGAACCAATTTTTCATGGGAAAAAGACGAAAAAGCAAAAAAAAAAAAAAAGTCATCAGAATTTTTGGCGGAAGTAAGAAAAAATTTTCAGGAAATTCTTGCCCCCGGGCGCACGAACCCCTAGTTACGCCACTGACCCCAGGCACCCATCCCCCAAACAGCGGGTCAAATGCCCACGCCCACAAGGTCGCAGCTGAGGTCGATGCATCGACCAAAACTCGCACACTCCAGCTTCGCTTTGACTAATTTCTTCAGCATGACATTCAGATCTGTCGCGTGATACAATCTCGTCTAACGAGCAGCATGTTGCCTGAGACAAGCTCGTGGGCTACGCTTAAAGCCAGGTAAAAGGCTAGCACATTCTATAACCACAATCGCAAAAACTACGTAGCATTCAATCCCATCATTGGTGGTTAGTGGGTAACCGACGCGCAGAGGATGGAAATAATGCCCGGTTCCTGTGAAACTGAGACGGATTAGGTTGGCAGAAAGAGGCAGCAACGACGTGGAACCTATTGAGAGATAGCGCTTAAAACGGTGACAGGTCGATAGTCCGAAGGTTCGATAGTCGGAAAGTTGTAGAAGTTGGATTGATGAAAAGAATTCTTGCTTAACTAGAAGTTGGATTGATGAAAAGCATTCTTGCTTAAATAGAAGGTGGATTGATGAAAATAACTCTTGCTTAAATGGAACTTGGATTGATGAAAATAATCCTTGCTTAAACAAAAGTTGGATTGACAAAAACATTTTATGATAATTATAAGTAAAAGCTGGATTGATGAAAAAATTATAGTGTAAGTAGAATTTGGATTGATGCTCGAACTATAGGCCTATGCTAGGCCTATAATGGGCGAATAATTTAGATCGCAGTAATTATGTCGAATTAATGTCGAACTATCGAACCTTCGGACTGTCGACACGTAACCGTTTAGGTTGGGGGTATCTAGTAGTCCACGGCGTCGCCGCCATCCGCCTCTGCCGCTTCCGATAAGCCTTCAAGTCGCTATCAGTTGTTAGCTTAGGGACGGCTATTCATTCATTCATTCATTCAGAGCATTTATATAGCGCCTCTTCAAGAAACTACTCAGGAGCGCTCCCGGCCCAGCCACGACTAAAGAAAAAAGACTTGAGGGACTTGTAGAACCCTGTCAGATGGCTTACAAGTAAAAAACGAAGCTTAAGTGGTAGGTCATTCCAGATGGAAGGGCCAACAACCGAGAAAGCACGGCGCTGCCTAATAGCCAAGCGAGCCCGTGGAACAAGGAACTCACCCCTCGTCGCAGAGCGAAGCACCCGACGCGCTGGAACATCAGACACTGGGCGGCAAAGATCACGCAAGTAAGATGGAGCGCAGCCAAGAACACAACGAGAAACCAGAGCAGCAATGCGATATGAGATCCGCTGAGACACAGGCAGCCAATGCAACACATCACGCATGTATGCAGAGACAGGAGAGTACTTAGGAAGCCGTCCAATAAGCCGAGCAGCCGAGCGTAGAACTCGATCTAGTCGCCCCAAAACACCAAGGGGAAGGCCAGCAAGTAGTGAGGAACAGTGGTCAATTCGACTAGTAACAAAGGCATGAACAAGGACCACAACTGCATCATGAGAAGAGAGAGCGAGAGACCACTCGAAGCTGACGAAGCTGATAATAACAACTCCGTGCAATTGAGTTCACATGTTGAGATAAAGTAAGCTCGGAGTCAAGAGAAAGTCCCAGATCACGAACTGTGAGGGAAAAGGTTATGTGAGAAAAGAGCAGGGTAAGTTGAGGAAAGTCGATACCCTGTAGTTGTCTACGGCTACCCAGTCAAATGAGCTGTGTTTTAGAGGGATTTAAGAGTAGCCGATTGGAGGCCATCCAAGAAGAGAGGACATCCATAGTCAGACACATCTGACTCACAGTAGCCACCGCATCGGCTGAATGGGTGTGGATGTAGGCTTGCACATCATCGGCAAATAGTTGGTGTAGAAGCCCCTGAGACGTCAACAAGGAGCAGACATCAGCAGTATAAAGAAGATAAAGCAGCGGGCCCAGGACAGAACCCTGGGGCACACCCAAAGGGGCAGGGACCCAAAGAGACCTGGACGAACCAAGGACTACGCAATTTGAGCGGTCAGTTAAAAAGATCTAAGCCATTCTAGAGGCTGGTCCACCAAGCCAAAGGAAGTAGAGAGGCGCTGCAAGAGAATGGAGTGGTCCACACAGTCAAAAGCAGAGCTTACATCAAAGAGAGCAAGGAGAGTAACCTGACCACAGTCAATTGCGCTATAGAAGTCTGACAAAAGCCGAAGCAGGAGAGTCTCCGTGGAGTGATTCGAATTGGTTTCGCTATGGTTTCGAATTGAGCGAAAACAGTCGCTAAGCTATCGGCCGCTAACAACTTCGTTCACGTAAAAATATTTATAGGCCTATATTGTTAAAATCGCAGTATTCGAGTTTAGGTTTTTGACGAAGGTGTCATCAGCTGAACAGGAGCAACACTTGCTTATAATGTGCGAGTCAGAGTCGAATTGACTAACAGTCTAGCAGTCAGTCGATGTCAGATCACCAGTTGTCAGTTGTCAGTTCTTTACCTACTACGTGACTGAGTGATGTCTGTAACGTTGCATGACGTCACGCAATCGTTTTAACCAAAGGCGGCGTCAGTTCGCACACGCAAACAGCGTTGAAAATAGATTGGTTTCAACGTCTGCATCCAGTAGACTAAGTCGTTAAGTAAGTCGCTAGCTCATCAAGTCAGTCGGTAACTCCTTAGAGACTGATTCCGGGGGCTAGTATATGGCATACAGGTACAACACATAATTTCGATTCCGAAATGTCAAAGATGCAATAACTGTAACAGAGTGACAAGAAACCTCGATTTTTCGTTAATACAATCTACGGTAGAAAAGTTTACGATCTATGCTATGTAATGGAAGGTAAACAATTCGTACTGTATTTCGCTACAGATTAAATTCAGGTAAACGTTTCATAATGGAGAAAAGTCCTCCTAAACTTAAACATACATTTAACAAAACATATGTCTGTGCAAGCCAGATGTTCAAAGACATTTACTAGCAGCTGTCTGAATCCTCATTTAGCCTCACTCTCAACACTATAATCCAATCCAATTTGCACTATTAGAACTATACCTATTATAGTGCTGAACAGTGCATTATCTAGGCCTAAAGCTATAATAGTACTATAGTCTCTAATACTAGGCTCTAACTGCATAATCATGCATTGATGGTACTTGTTGAGTCTTGACAGCAAGTTATGAAATAAACGAAAATACAATACAAGCAGGATAGCCTAATAGTCTTCTGCTGGTATATTTCACTATTCAGCGAAGCGAAACTAAAGCAATTTATTAGGTCATATGTGGTCGGATGTTCTTCGTTTATCAATTTCTGCACTTCATCGTGTAAGCATTGGCTGCGCCTCATCTGTTTGTTACTGACTCACATAAATCGCAAGAAAGCACAGAGCAATGGCCAGCAAGACGACAAGAAGATATCCCATCGAGGAGGATTGACCGTTCTTTGGAAGTTTCCGTGTCTTTAGTGGTACAGCAACGCGATCCATAATCGTCAGGATGGACTTCCTGGCCTCGGGCCAAGCCCCGTGGCCCATGACCCGGTAGTGGGTTGGTGCACTAGGACCAAACAATATTGCATACGCCAGTTTCGGATCCGTCAGAAATAGACGAACTACAATAGAAAGAGTGCATAGATATGACCATAAACTAAAACCATATAGGTACAGTATCACATCTATTATGTGTCTATATGCGGGTTGTACATCTGTACATCTGGATACAGACTGTAACAGGGACGGCTGTTTATCATTAATGAAGGGTTCAGAGCAATAACCAGGTATGTCGGAAATTATGAGTTTTGGGAAAATGGCTTCAAAGATCTGACGAATGCACAATTCCATATTATGTTGACATATTTCTTTTTCAAAAATGACTATCAAAAATATTCGGATCTGCACGAAATTTGCAGGGTAAATAGACTACTATATTCCAAGCACGCTGGCATACTTTTTAGCAAAGAAGTGGTATGTCGACATAACTGGTTATTGCTCTGAACCCTTCATTAATTTTTCTCACAATACGTACTGGACTTAATTCCTTCACCAAAGCCTTTTCAAATCAAGCAGGGTTGGCAAACGGTCCTGTGTGAGGTAGGCAGACAGAGAAAGTAGGTATAGCTTCAGTTTACAGAAGAGCGTTTAAAACGTACGACTATTTAGCCTACATTATTTTACTGTTATGCTATTACGGTAAAATCTTGGTCACTATTACTATTACATTGTTACGGTGTAAACTTCCTGACTGTTACACTATTACGGTTAAAACTTGATGCCTGTTACACTCCGTAGTAGCACACTATTACGCTCACGTTGTCATTTGTGATCTAGGCTGACATAGTTAATTTAGCAATAATTGAAGGGTTCTTTTTACTTTCGCTCACAGTGTACGAGGCGACTTTTTAAAATTAAATACTTAAACACCTATGACTCACTTTAACACCATACACTGGGGGGTCCGGTGGCGCGTTGGATAACATCTGGCGAAGAGTGCGAGAGGTACCGAGTTCGAGCCCCGTTAGGGCGGATTTGCTTTGTAGGCTGCTATTAGCGCCGTGTATTACAGGCTGTCTGTTCTGTTAGTAGTTAACTAGTTAAGATTGTTTCAATTGCATAACATGTAAATGTACAGCGCAGTGCGTTTGTCAGGCGCTAAATTAAAGAAAAGATATTATTATTATTATTATTATTACTACAGCATAGTAACTGGCCTGTGATGCTTATTCTTCACGCGAAAGCCGCCGGAACGCATGCTTTGTAAATAATTTATTTAGTTCTAAAAGCATGCGCACGAGTATCTATCTCATCTTTCATTCGCATGTTCAGGCTTGGAGTCAGTATGATATTTTTCCATCTATAGATGCTAATATTTTGAGGTCGTACACAATGCCTGGCTTCATGCTAAAGTTGTCGCTTATGTAGCAGTAACGCGAAATAAATGTAGCTAATTAACGATGTGGTCTAGACTACGCTGCTTGTACTTACACAGATCAGGCTTACAGCCACATAGTTCCGCGATTTCGTCCATGAAAGGCTGCCAGTCGACCTGAATCGTGTGTCGAGTCGACTTCACGTAACGCTTCTCAAGTTTTCTCCTTTTCTCACGTATATCCGTCCACATGACTTGAGACGATGGCAAACTCAACTCTCTCTATGCATTTGGAAGAAATAACAAAAGCAACACTACTAAGACCATTCTGTATTCGCTCCATTAACTTTATTGTTGAGTCAACACTATGGAGCCCCTCTTGGTTTTTGTAGAATATAAACCACGTGCTTATAATCTGTAGGATCTAATATTATTTCATCTGCAATAGTCAACTGCTGAGTAACATCTACCAGTGTAGAAGGACACAGAGTATTGATTGACAAATCTAGTCGAAAAAAGGTTTCGCCTAGACTTCATAAAATATTTTCTTAGGTTTATACAAGATTAATACTAAAGAGTTCATAGTTTAGCAATGTTTTTTAACCGGAATGCTAACAATAAAATGTGAAATAACATATAACTTAACTTAAACGCCAATGCCTCTTAAACTATGTATCTATATTTGTGCATGTGTGCATGTATGTTACAGTATGTATGTATGTAGTTATGTATGGATGAATGCATATGCGCATCTATGTCTTATGCATGTATGTTAATAAGTATTCATCGGAGTTCATGAAAACGCTGGTGCCCTGTGCTTGACTTTCGCGGGGGCTTCAGAAATAGGCTTATGATAGGCTATAATTATGTGGGACTATAAATGTTCTTATGCATGAGTGTATGTCAGATATGTTTGCATGTCCATGAATGTGTGTTGTTTAAGTATGTATGTGTATATGTATGTATTTAGATATTTAACTAAGTAGACCTAACTTTAAATACCTCACAAAAGTGTTGCAAACATTTAATATTTTTATCTGCAGTTGCAATAAAATTCGGAAAACATTGGAGCCGATGGAAGAACATTTCTTCACCATTTGTCCGTTTTAATAAATGAAGACTATATTAAAGGTCTCTGTGTATTGGGCCTATATCTCGGCATAGCGCACTAATAATCATAATTATTCACACCGTTGTCGGGAAATTATTAGCAAAAGTAGACTTACCTTGAATACGCGAGTTACCCAGCGACACTGCATTTCAGACATTGGCATGATTCCTCCAATCGGCTGGAAGCAGCCAATCACGGCAATTGTAGAGGGTGAGATGTCTGGAGGGAATACGTACTTGTACAGGTTGACCTCATTATCCCTGACCTCGAACGCCTTGTGGTCAATGAAAGGAAAGCCAAACAGATATCCGGTGGCGCAGATGATGGCATCGATGTTTTCAGCAACTGATCCATCATCGAACTCCACCGAATGACCATTCAGTCGTCGAATATCTGATTTAACGATGACATTTCCGGCGATGAGTCGGTTAGGCAGATCGTCACTGGCCGTAGGATGCTGCGATGTGAAGCGATGCTCTGGTTTGAGTCCGTACAGTTCGTGATCGAACTGTTTATTCACCCATCTCTCAAAGTAGCTATTGACGATGTTGCTGGGTAAAGCACGGATCATATAGTTCTCGAAACGGGTGAAGTGGGCACAGTCTAATGGAAGACCGTTGTCCGAAACTCTTCTAACGATCCAAGCTCCACGTCTGGTGCTGAGATAAACCTAAATGAATATCAAGTTGAATAAACGAACGAAAACAGCCACTGGCTATTGTCTTTTCCAACCTTCTATGCTATTTTCTTCATCTCTTAGGCCAACGGTTTAACACTAGAAGTACCGAGAAATCGAACTTCCTAGAAGCACCAAGGGGGTCATTTTGACCCCAAATAATTTATAATGCAAAGTCAATTGCAAATTCAATGAAATTGACTATCAACTTTATTAACATAAATTACATAAGCATAAACAAGTGTAATAAGTAAGTTGGAATGGAATAATAGGAGATCCTCTCCTCTCACCAGATCTCCTATCCTCTCGCCAGACCTCCTCCGCTCTCACTACATCTACTATCCACCCACCAGATCTCCTATCCTCTCACCAAATTTCCTATCCTCTCACCAGATCTCACCCTATCTTCTCGCCAAATCTTCTATCCTCTCACCAGATTTCTTATCCTCTCACCAGACCTCACCCTATCTTCTCACCAAATCTTTTATCCTCTCACCAGATCTCCCCTCTCACCAGATCTTCTCTCCTCTCGCCAGATCTTCTATCTTCTCATCAGATCTCCTCTCCTTTCACCAGAAAACTCTCCTATCTTATCAACAGATCTCCTATCCTCTGACCAGATCTCCTCTCCTCTGACCAGATATTCCTTCCTCTCACCAAATCTCCTTTCCTCTTTCCAAATATCATCTTCTCTCACCGGATATCTCTCCTCTCACCGGATCTACTTTGCTCTCACCAGATCTCTCTCCACTCACCAGATCTCCTCTCCTCTCACCCGATATCCTCTCACCAAGTCATCCTTCTTCTCGCCAGATCGCCTATCCTCTCACTTGATCTCCTCTCTTCTCACCAGATCTACTACCCTCTCACCTGATCTCCTATCCTTTCACTAGATCTCTCCTCTGACCACATCTTCTTTCTCCCACTAGATATCCTCACCTCTCACCAGATATCCTCTTCTCTCACCAGATATCCTCTTCTCTCACCAGATCTTCTCTCACCAGATCTGTTCTTTTCTCACCAGATCTCCTCTCACAGGATCTCCTTTCCTCTAACCAGATCTCCGCTCCTCTCATCAAATCATCTTTCTCGCCAGATCTCCTATCCTCTCACTTGATCTCCTCTCCTCTCGCCAGATCTACTATCCTCTGGCTAGATCTCTCCTCTGACCAGATCTGCTTTCCTCTCACCAGATCGCCTATCCTCTGATCAGATCTCCTATCCTCTCACCAGATCTCCTCTTCTCTCCCCAGATCTTCTTTCCCATCGCAAAATGTCCTCTCCTCTCGCCAGATCTCTAATTCTCTCGCCAGATCTCCTATCCTCTCACTTGATCTCCTCTCCTCTCGCCAGATCTACTATCCTCTGGCCAGATCTCTCCTCTGACCAGATCTACATTCCTCTCACCAGATCGCCTATCCTCTCATCAGATTTCCTATCCTCTCACCAGATCTCCTCTTCTCTCCCCAGATCTTCTTTCCCATCGTCAAATGTCCTCTCCTCTCGCCAGATCTCTAATTCTCTCGCCAGATCTCCTATCCTCTCACCTGATCTCCTCTTCTCTCACCTGATATCCTCTTCTCTCACCAGATCTCATCTCCTCTCGCCAGATCTCCTATCCTCTGACCAGATCTCCTATCCTCTCATCTGATCTTCTCTCCTCTGACCAGATCTTCTTTCCTTTCATCAGATCGCCTCTCCTCTCACCAAATCTCCTCTTCTCTAACCAGATCTGATCCTATCCTCTCACCAGATCTCCTCTCCTCTCACCAGATCTCCTCTCTTCTCACATTTATTACGTCATTAGCTTTGATATATAATATTATTGAATAAAAACAAGAAATGCGTAAGCCTGATATGCAAGTACTGAAACAGGGGTCAGATTGACCCCTTGGTGCTTAAAGGTAGAACAGCAAAAATCTCAGAAATTGTGAATCCCCCCGAGTTCAAATTTTGGCAGAGGGTATACCCTACGAAGTTAAGGAAAGTCATGAAATTACAGGACCTTGGCTATATCTGGGGCCGAGGTGCGTTCCGCTAAAAACCAAAAGGGGTCAGATTGACCCCTTCGGTGCTTCTAGTGTTAACCGGTCCATTGTAATGTTCTTATTTCTTATTATACATTTATACAATCCTTTAATAGGTTTCACTCCCAATTTAAATTGTCAACCTCTCTTAAACTGATGCTTTATATGGAGTATAGCATCTTATTCTAAAAACGCATACCTGTAACTTTGGAATAACAGTGGATGCTTTAGGAAACTGATCCAATATAATTCGTCGCCTGAGAATTATCCTCGCGTATCTCCATTTTCCAAAATTCCGAGATAATCGAGGTTGAAGTTTGGGCCGCATTTTGCGGAAAAATAAGAAATTCAATGCAATAAGGAGGGCATTATCAAATTACAGTTCCCACACAGACGTCATATTAAAACATCAACATTGCATAAAGACTCTGCATTTAAAAAATTAACGATTAGAGCTGTTTTTCAGAAATTTAAGAAAATTTTGTATAAAATGGATTTACAAATATTACGAACCATGCTACGGAAAACAAAGACATGAAATGATTAAATCAAGCAACGATCAATTATTAGAGAGTGTTTTCGTTAAAATATTCATGGATATAGTCCGGATTTTTAAATTAAAAACTTTTAATTGTCTGGATAATTTAATAATATGCGACACTTTAATCCAGCTAAGAGCACAGGTTTATACTGTTGTATCTCCTGCTCGTCCAATCAACGACGAGCTTTCTCTGGACATACAACAACATACACTGCTACACCACGAATGCTGTGTGGAGATACGATAAAATCTGTCTGAAAACAGGACATACGACAGTATATTTTGTTGAATATCTTTAAAACGACTTGCCGTATCTCTTAGCCATTGAAACTGAAGAAAGATCCAAAAAATTCTGCTACAAATCAACTCTAAACTGCTTTTCGAAAAAAAGTGGAGATACGACAAGATAATTCTCAGGCGACGAATTGTCGGCAATGTTTTGATTTTGAAATCGATTACCGCTGAACACTTGAGTTTATAAACCTGCGTTGCATAAACTTGACATTCTGACGAAACCCTTATGTGCGATTTATGCTACATTAATCTCTTGACTAAATTTTTATTGGCTTTCTTTGACAGACTATTATTGCCTACTGTGACTTTACTTTTGGCACCGTAAACTATTTTTCTGCGGTCAACTATGAAAGCAAGCATTGTCTGACTGAGATAGCTATTCCTACCAAACTTTCTTCGGGAGTAACATTAACAGTCAAGTGTTGCCATATAGGTAAGACTGCATACCTGGTCACTGATCTTGCTAAGTTCCACAGTTACGTCTACTCCAGAATTCCCGATGCCGACCACAATAACTCGCTTTCCTTCGTATCCACGGAAGTCGGTGTAGTCGTGGCTGTGGATGATCTTTCCTTCGAATTCTTCTTGTCCTTGGAAGCGTGGCATTTTCTTCTCAGCGTGGTGACCTGAGCAGACCATCACCCCATCAAACTCCTCTGTTCTGGTCAAACCCGATTCCAGGTCCTTTATTTCCAACTTCCATCGACCGCTTTCTTCGAAATCCTCCACTTGGCTAATTCTCATGACCTCGGTACGGTAGTGAATGTATTTCATTAAGTCGAAGTTTTCTGCATAGAGACGGAAGTAGCTGAGAACCTTCTGATTGTGCATGAAGTTTGGATAGTCATCTGGAACTAGGAAGTCGCTGTAGAAGCTCGTTTCCTTGCTCGTATTGATGATGGTGGACTTCATGACAGTTGATCGGCCATCTGTGGGATTTTTCCTCCAGTTCCATAGTCCACCAATGTCTTCTGTTCTCTCGAAGCAAACGGGTTGAAGTCCCTCATCCAGACAGCACTTGATGGCCGGGAGACCGCTAGCTCCTGCTCCTATTATCGCAATCTTCATGATCTATTGCTGTTCACTGTACGAAGTTGATCTGCAAAAATAGTTAAAATTGTTACCAAACGTAAAGTAGCACAATGCAGTTATAAACTACAAATAACTTTGATATAACACTTCCATAATCAAGGTTAGAGACGAGTGGGACTAGGCCTTGCATTTTGTTCGCCCGGTTAATTTTTATAGTGTTTGTAGGCCCTATATCCTAGGTTGGGTGTTTCTAGGACAACGACTCTGGAACCGAGACATTGAACAGTGAAGGTTAAAACTTTAAGTGAACTGGTGACTCATCAGGTTGTTGTCTGGACAGCTAAGACATTGACACCCACAAAGGGAAGCGCCATTGCTTACACGTGTCATTTGTATTGTGTTGCCGCAAACCGTTCAGTCTTGCCTCACACCAAACAATAGGCTATATCTCTCGTCATCTGATTTTGACTTAAAGCCAAGTATTCTTTGGCCTGCCTAAAAATGTCGGCCAATTGCAGACCTCAACTTAGCTGATGGGACAGTTAGCTCATCTGTTAATTATATCCTGCGCTTGTAGGCTACCACATCGGGAGATGGGTGGTAGCTCTCCAGACCATAGCTGTCAACGCAGTGGGCGCGACCGAGCCAATCCTGTGACAAGCGACCCACTTTGCACCTCCGCTATCGTTGGTATCCAGTTTCACATATTCTACTTCGGTAGATCATCGCATAATTATATTAAGAAGGAACGTGATGGAAGTTTGAATGACATCACTCAAGTTAAGAATGGATTCCGAGAAGACACAGAAACAACCTAAGGAAGAAATGAGTCCAAGGAAAGATGAGGTCCTACAGGCCAGGCCATAAACTTTACCTTGCCCGAATAGACCCAGCATTACCATAAAATTGTGATCGAACTCAATCCTAACTATTTAGAAGAGTGTGGCATACACATTCGTTCATTGAGTAAAACAATCTGACAAAAACGCAGAAATTCTTACATGAGTGATAATGGATAATTAAAGTTAATTAGAAAATTTTAGAATAAGCTAGTCAATATTTTTATATAAGGATCTGGGAATAAATTGAAAGTTGTCTTTTGGTGGGAGAGTACGGTTGTGTGCTCTAGGTCTTAATTGGTGAGAGGAGAGGGGTCGGAGTGGAGGTAGGAGTTGGTGAAGTACATGCTCGGGGTTGTGCAATATGGAGAAAAGGAGTTTCGCATCGGCTATATTAGCAAGTTCAGAGACTGTAGGAAAGGATTGTCCCAGGTAACCTAGGCGTTTGGCTCTTTTAGGAGTTCCCAGTCGTTCTTTATCGGAAGCCAGAGTAAGACCCACCCAGGATGGGGAGGCATAGGTCAATAGAAGTTTAGCAATGGTAGTGGCTTTGGTTACATTATGGATGGATGAGGAAGAAAGGCCATGAATTTTGAGTTTTGTGATAGCACAAAAAGAGGAGGAGCAAGTTGCTGTCAGGTGGTCTATATATGGGCTGTGAGTTTGAGATTATAAGCTAAGTCAGCACAATTAAAACCTTGATAGCAATTAATAATAATATAATATAATAATATCTTTCTTTAATAAGCGCCTGACAAACGCACTGCGCTGTACATTTACATGTTATGCAATTTAAATCTTAACTACTAACAGAACAGACAGCTTGCAATACAACGGCGCTAATAGCAGCCTACAAACATATCCGCCCAACGGGGGCTCGAACTCGGTACCTCTCGGTCTGTGTGCCAGATGTTATCCAATGCGCCACGGGCCCCCCAAAAAACAGAAAAACTATTTGCATGCGGACTTACTACAAATGAAGACCATGTCTTCAAATATGTAAGTGAGGTGAGTGGTTATCGATTACAATATTATTGTCTTATCATTTATTTTACAGCTGATCTCACCCTACCCGACCCGAACCCAGTTGTGGGTCCAAACGACTCATAAACAACTTTGATGCAGAAGACGCCTATATAGGGTTGAAAGCAATTTCACATAGAGTATAATTGAGTGGTTTGAGATTTTTAACAAGGCAGTCTCCTGTTTTAGAACTGCATTACACGTCCAGAAGCTTTGAATGTTCCAAATTAGAGTTAGATGTGTGAAAATTTGGCCGGTATGTCAAAAGGTTAAGTCTTCGCATTCCACGATATATGTTCACTTTATCAGAATAGATCCATCCATGATTTTACAGTGCATGTGTTGAACATATCTGGAAAAAAATTGACTTGAAAAGAATCATTTATGTTTAAGCGCAAAGGGTTTATCTGTCTATCAGAGACCGAAACCATATCACCCGATAGTTTTAACTTCTGACAATTTGTTGTCGTTAATCCATAAATTACCTTTTTAAGTTAAATATTTATCCGAGAACAAATGTAACTGATAAAGACGAAAACTTGATTTCTTTTTATCGGATGTTGAACATTCCAAATGAATGTGAAAGCACGTTTTTCTATAGGCCTACCCACCGTTGTCGTCTTGACAGTTGACACTGTCTGCTAATTTTTCAACGAATTGATCAGGTGATAGACTTCACTACCGCTGCCTGATTGAATAGGTGCCTAGCCTTTTGAGATCCCCGTGTACTGACTGCACTTACCCGAGATTCAAATCTTTCAAATAAGTCACGATTGGTAGTCTTACGTAAACCGGAATCCCCACGCACAGGGGCGCCTTAGCGTAGGATCTAGCCACTGTAGCTAGCCTAATCGGTGCAGTATGCGCAGACGCATGACAAATCTAGACAGAACATCAACTGTGACGTCTAGGCAATGCAGTGGAAAATTTGCGGATCTGAAAACAGGACCACATTTTCAGCATCTGGTATGAAAGGTCATACTCGTACTGACTCATATCGGTCATAGTGTCGCCCTTTGGAGTTAGGCTAATTAAAGGGGTCTATACAAGTGCTCTGATACATACCGATCTCAACCAAACAACACAAAACAAAGTCTTAGGCCTATTGAGGCTATTGTAGACTAGTAGGCCTACTCCCATCAATATCTTCTATTTTGGCCTTATAGCTGAGCATTATTCACCCTGGAATGGGGTATGAAAACTTCTAAACTTATTTGCAACGGCTTCTAGTGCCAAAACTTCATGCAACTCGAATGGAATAGGACTAATCATGATCTTATACTTAATGTACCACTACTCGTGACCTCACTAAATTTCAACTGAAACTGTTAGTAATTTCGATTTAACGACACTGTGTGATTACAAAGATTATTAGCGTCGCCATCCTCCTTTACCCAGGCTTGGGACTGGCACTGCCATTCAGTGTCAGATTAACTATGGCGCAACTGGCGCACTTGCGCCAGGCCTTCTTTCGGGGGTAAAAATTTAAAAAAATTAAAAAAACATTGAGAAATCCGATTATCCGATCGAATTTGTTTATATAAGTCATAGTCCAGCTTATTTAAATGTTTAATTTCTAAAACAAGCATTGCATATAAAATTTGGTGGCATTATAAAAACAGGCCTTCTACAGTACTACTACTATAATGATGACGTACTAATTAATTGTGTACTGCAATGATGACGTATGATGTAATCAATTTTTAATGTACCGCTATAATCTGAAAGACGGCTTTCCAATATTTGTATTGCACTACGTATTTACTTAACTTTGCCTGTAAGTAACTGCAGTGGAGAAAGATCATTCAGTCATTTAAAACGCATAAAATCATCTTTGAGGTCAACAATGGGCCAGGACAGATTGGCAAATTTAACTCTTTTGAACATTGAGTCGGAAATCTTGACAGATCTTGACTTTCAAGATATCATTGATTCTTTCTCTACTTTAAAAGCGCGAAGGAAAGACTTTTAAACTCGACGAACATTGTTAGATTTTTGAACAGTTGAACTGTAACAAGTAAAATTAAAAAATCTCCTATGATCCTATCACAGCTTCATTTTGTGTTCATAAATTATTAAAGTATGTTTTTCTATATAATTATTTTTCCCCCATTTTATTGATAATTTGATTGCATAGAGGGCCTACTTTAGTTTTGTTGCATTATTTGCGCCAGGCCTCTAAACAGTTAATCCGGCACTGCTGCCATTGTACGAACAGTGGCGAAGATAACTGAAACTGCTGCAAAGTTGCTTATAATTATATAAATACTAGCAGTTTTTACCCTGCGTTCGCCCGGGTTTTCCTCAGCGCCCGTGTATTTGAATTTAACGACATCTTCGTCAGCGCCCGTGAATTTGAATTTGACGATGTGCACATTTTTCGTGTATCCCTCTGGCGAATTTACGCGCTGGCTTGAAATTGTGTAATTTCAACTCTACGTAATATATACTCCTGCATAGCTAGATTTCAATGTCATTGAAACATACTATGACTGAATTTAAAGTAAATTTTGAGTTGAAATAAAGTTGGGTTGAGATCTATAGAAATTCAAATGAAAACGGTCGTTAAAAATTTCGTATCCCTAAAGTGTTGCATTGGCGAATTTTGAAGTCCGATTACCTATAAATTCAGCCGTAGGCGTGACGACTTCTGATTTGAAATCAACGGTCATCGTGATTGGTTGCGAATCAGAGCGTTGACCTAGATGCTACGTGTGACGTAAGATTGCATATTAATTTAAGCCTTCGTGACGTGGACAAATGGCCATACTGTGGCCGGTATTGAAATAGTCTCGTCGAAAAAGTTGGAAATTTAAAATGGCCATATATCGGCGTTTAAATATAATTGCGAGCTGAAAATAGTCGCGTTGACCTAGACGCGGCGTAATAATGTTTTGTAAATTTTATCAAATCGCTAAAGCGTTCCGTTTCGGAGCCTTTACCAGGACAGACAAACATAAGGAAGGACAGAATAATCAGACTTTGGATTATATATAAGATAAATATATAGGCCTATATATAAGCACCTTGTGAGCATATCAATCCTTAACTATGACACTCCCCCAAAACCCAAGCTTTAATTCTATGCTTTATGTCAGGTAAAAGACTATAACCACAATCGCAAAAGCTACGTATACCATTCAACCCCATCATTGGCGGTGACTGTCTAGTGGGTAACCGACGCGCAGAGGATGGAAATAAATGCCCGGTTCCTGTGAAACTGACGGATTAGGATGACAGAAAGAGGCAGCAACGACGTGGAACCTATTGAGAGATAGTGCTTAAAACGGTGACAAGTCGATAGGCCGAAGGTTCGATAGCCCGCAAGTTGTAGAAGTTCGATAGTTGAAAAGAATTCTTGCTTAAATAGAAGTTGGATTGATGAAATAACTCTTGCTTAAATGGAACTTGGATTGATTAAAATAATCCTTGCTTAAACAAAAGTCGGATTGACAAAAACATTTTATGATATAGCCTAAGTTAAAGCTGGATTGATGAAAAATTAGAGTGTAAGTAGAATTTGGATTGATGCTTGAACTATATGCTAGGCCTATATTGGGCGAATAATTTAGAGCGCTATTATGTCGGATTAAATTAATGTCGGACTATCAAACTTTCGGACTATCGACACGGAACCGCTTAGGTTGGGGTATCCAGTAATCCCCGGCGTCGCTGCCATCCGCCTCCGCCGCTTCCGATAAGCCCTCAAGTCGCTATCAGTTGATAGCTTAGGGACTGCCATGGTTTCGAATTGAGCGAAAGCAGTTGCTAAGCTATCGACTAATAACAACTTCGTTCACGTTAATATTAAATTTTGTCTATTGTTCTAATCGGGGTCTCCGAGTTTCGGTTTTGACGAACGCGTCATCAGAAGGACAGGAACAAAACTTGCCTATGATGTGCGAGTCACAGTGGAATTGACTAACAATCAGTCGATGTCAGATCACTAACTCCATTACTACCTGCCCGTGTGATGTATATAACCTTGTATGACGTCATGCAATCGTTTTAATCGAACATGGCGTCCGTTCGTACAGGCAAAATGCGCTGAAAATATATTGATTTCAACGTCTGCATCCAGTCGTTAAGTCAGTCGCTAGCTCATCAAGTCAGTCGGTAATAGCGACTGACTCCTGGTACTAGTATATGGTTTACATATAGGGGGCCGTACATAAAGTACGTCACGCTCCAGGGGAGGGGGGTTTAAGAAAGTGTGACAGTTTGTGACAGGGGGAGGGGGTCAGGCCATGTGTGACGTCACACATTTATTTTTTTAAATTTTATTTATAATTTATTTTTATTTTTTAGCAGAATTTCATAGCTATAAAAATAATTTTAAAAATTTTCTGAAACATTTTAATTAGTTTTATATCAAAATAGCATGAAATGCATATCTCCTGAATGTGTTTTTCACGATTTATCTCGCTAGGAGCGCTAGTAATAATGCTGTTGCGAAGCCTTGTTTATGTATTAGCCTTGCTTTCGGAAGTATTATTATTTCTATGTTGAAAGTGTGACGTACTTTAGGGGGGTCCGAGTTTTGTGACAGTTTGTGACAGGGGGGGGGGTAAAAATGGTCAAAAATAGCGTGACGTACTTTATGGACGGCCCCTAGGCCTACACCACATATTTTTGCTTCCGAAATGTGAAAGATGTAATAACCATAGATATTATTATATCTATGGTAATAACTAAAGAGTGACAAGAAACCTCGATTTTTCGTTAATACAATCTACGGTAGAAAGTTTACGATCTATGTTATGTAATGGAAGGTAAACAATTCGTACTATGATACGCAACAGATTAAATTCAGGTAAACGTCTTATAATGGAGAAAAGTCCGCTTATACTTAAACATAGTCTACATTTAACGAAAAATATGTCTGTGCAAAAAGGCCAATACATCTGCTGGTATAATTCACTATTCAGCGAAGCGAAACTGAAGCAAATTATTAGGTTATAATTATGTGGTCGGATGTTCTTCGTTAATCAATTTCTGCACGTCATCGTGTAAACAATGACTGCATCTCATCATCTGTTACTGACTCACATATATCGCAAGAAAACACAGAGCAATGGCCAGCAAGACGACGAGAAGATATCCCATCGAAGAGGATTGACCGTTCTTTGGAAGTGTCCTTGTCTTTAGTGGTACAGCAATGCGATCCATAATCGTCAGGATGGATTTCCTGGCCTCGGGCCAAGCCCCGTGGCCCATGACTCGGTAGTGGGTTGGCGCACTAGGACCAAATAGTATCGCATACGCCAGTTTCGGATCCGTCAGAAATAGACGAACTACAATTATAGAAGAGTGCATAGATATGACCATAAGCTTAAACAATAGGTATACGGCATCATATCTCTATATTGTTTCTATGTTCGGGTTGTAGGCCCTACATCTGGATACAGACTGTGACAGGGACGACTGTTTATCATTTATTATATTATAAAAGAGTGCATAGATATGATGATAAGCTTAAACAATAGGTATACGGCATCATATCTATATATTGTTTCTATGTTCGGGTTGTAGGCCCTACATCTGGATACAGACTGTGTCAGGGACGGCTGTTTATCATTTTCTCACAATACGTACTGGACTAAATTCCATCACCAAAGACTTGTCAAACCGAGAAGGGTAGGCAAATGTTCTTGTGTGAGGTAGGTAGGCAGATAGTGGAAGTAGGTACAACTTCGCTGTACAAAAGCGCGCTTAAAGCGTACGACTATTAAGCCTACACTATTTTACTATTATGTTATAACGGTAAAAGCTTGCTCACTATTACTTTTACACTTTTACGGTTGAAACTTCCTGACTGTTACACTATTATGGTTAAAACTTGATGACTGTTACACTCCGTAGTAGCATACTATTACGTTCACGTTGACGTTTTATGGTGAGATTGTTAATTTAGCAATAACTGAAGGGTTCTTTTCACTTTCGTTCACAGTGTACGAGGCGACCGGTTAAAATTAAATAGTCGGACACCTGTGACTCACTTAACAGAATGACGACCTAATAGTAGGCCTATATGCATCTTTGCACAGCGCGTCTGACGCAGTAATGCAGATTGCAGCAGCAGTAGTTGTTTCCAACCATACGTTTTATCAGTTTAAATACAACATCGACAGTTTTGTTTCTGAGGCATTTAGTAAGAAGCCCGATGTTGATGTGTCTCAGATAGTCGCAATGATGCCTGGTAATTTAGTCCTGTCGTACCTAGATGTTTAACCATCGTTGGACTATCAGGAAGGCCAAGTGGTGCCAGCTCACTCTGCCATGCATTTGGGGATGGTAAGTTTGAGAGTTTCAGAGTCCTGTTTTTGAATTGTTGTGGACGTGATTGCAACGTCGCTAAAAGATCAGCCCATTTGACCCAGGGAACGCCTAATTATGAGAAGCATGTATACCAGAGGTATGCAAACAAGGACATGTGTGACTTGTTTGACCTTCATTATGTCATGTTACAGTGTAGCTGTACATGACTCTTGCGTAGCTGCGCAGTGCACAATAGCAATTTCTTAGAACACAATGGACCCAAAGGCCGCCATTACTTACACAAATCAGGCTTACAGCCGCATAGTTCCGCGATTTCGTCCATGAAAGGCTGCCAGTCGACCTGAATCGTGTGTCTAGTAGACTTCACGTAACGCTTTCGAAGTGTTTCCCTTTTCTCCCGTATATCCGCCCACATGCCTTGAGACGATGGCAGACTCAACTCTCTCTATGGATTTAGAAGAAATGATAAATGCAACACTTGGAAGGAAGAAATGATAAATGCAATCACTACAAAAACCAATCTGCATTCGCTCCATTTAACTTTATTGTTGAGCTAATACCACGTAGCCTCGTGGTTTTTGTAGAATATTAACCACGTGCTCGTAATCTGTAGGATCTAATATTAGTTTATCTGCATCCGTCAACTGCTGAATAATCTACCAGTGTAGAAGGACACAGGGTATTGATTATCAAATCTAGTCAAACAATGGTTTCGCCTGTAGACTTCAGAAATAAGGTCTATACCAGATTAGGCTAATATTAAAGAGTTCATAGTTTAGCAGTATCTTTTAACCGGAATGCAAACATATGTGAAAGCGCATATAACTTAACTTAAGCGCCAATGCCTCTTAAACTATGTATCTATATTTGTGCATGTGTTTGTGTATGTATGTAGATATGTATGGATGAATGCATATGCGCATCTATATCTTATGCATGTATGTTAATAAGTACTCATCAGAGTTCACGAAAAAGGTGGTGCCCTGCGTATCGCTTTCGAGGGGGCTTCAGAAATAATTGATTAATACTATTATGATAGGCTATAATTACGTTGGACTATAAATGTTTCTATGCATGAGTGTATGTCAGATTATGTTTGTATGTGCATGAATGTGTGTTGTTTAAGTATGTATGCGAATATATTAGCATGTTTTTAGATATTTAACTAAGTAGACCTACCTTTAAATACCTCACAAAAGTGCTGCAGAAATTTAATATTTTTTTATCTGCAGTTGCAATAAAATTCGGAAAACATTGGAGCCGATGCAAGAACATTTCTTCACCATTTGTCCATTTTAATATAGCCTTCATAAATGAAGGCTATATTAAAGGTCTCTCTGTATTAAATCTCGGCATAGCGCACTAATAATAATATTCCCACCGTTGTCGAAAAATTATTAGCAAAAGTAGACTTACCTTGAATACGCGAGTGACCCAACGACACTGCATTTCAGACAATGGCATGATTCCTCCAATCGGCTGGAAGCATCCAATTACGGCAATTGTAGAGGGTGAGATGTCTGGTGGGAATACGTACTTGTACAGGTTCACCTCATTATCTCTGACTTCGAACGCCTTGTGGTCGATGTAGGGAAAGCCAAACAGATATCCGGTGCAACAGATGATGGCATCGATGTTGTCAGCAACTGATCCATCCTCGAACTCCACCGATCGACCATTCAGTCGACGAATATCTGGTTTCACGATGACATTTCCGGCGATGAGTCGATTAGGCAGATCGTCACTGACAGTAGGATGCTGTGCTGTGAAGCGATGCTCTGGTTTGAGTCCGTACAGTTCATGGTCGAACTGTTTATTTACCCATCTTTCCAACGAGCTATTGACAATGTTGCTGGGGAAAACACTCATCCAATAGTTCTCGAAACGTGTGAAGTGGGCACAGTCGAAAGGAAGCCCGTTGTCAGAAACTCTTTTTAATATCCAAGCTCCACGTCTGGTGCTTTCATAAACCTAAATCAATTTTAAATTGATTCAATATACGAGAATAGCTTAAAGTTAACGTTTAAAAAAATCTTTTTAGCTGTTTTCTTCATCTCCAAGGCCAACGGTTTAAATGTTTCCCATACTCTTTTCTTTTTTCATTTTGTTCATTAGGTTTCGATCGGACCTAACATTGTCAACTTGTCATAAACTGATGCTTTCATATACAGTATCCTTCAAGCACCACGACTCTATAAGTGCATACCTAGAGCTTTAGAATAACAGCCGATGCCTTTGGAGACTGACATGCTGCTTAACCCTCGGGCTAGCAAGGGTTTTTTTAACCAAGGGGTGGTGGTTACCACCCCTTTACGTTTTTATGCATAATTTTTTTCATATGGAATATAATTTTTACATTTAAGGTATCTGTAGCAGGTTCATTTGCCCACATTTTGAGGTAATCATCATGGTGGTATCTCACGCCGTTCAAAAGTTATACCCGATATACCCGAGGTACCAGAGGTGGTGGATACCACCCCCCACCCCGTGGTTTATCGTGGTTTAGCGTATTCATGTTTCTTCCTGGAAGAGATATAAATATACCATTCTGTAGAGCGAATGCAGGGCTACATTTGCTTGCTTACTTTTTTGTCTTTTGAAAACTGGAAGTGATCAAAATAAATTATAATACGCGTTGTCTGTCTGACAATGGCTGATGCAACATCACAACGTAAACCGATATTTCTACATTAGCGTTTGTCGACAGCTACAGATTTAGAACTTACATCGGCTGAAACAGATACTGAAGATGAAGCGAGAAGCCAGTTTACAGGAAGCATTCGCACAAAACAAGGGGAGTAACTTGCAAAAAATGCAAGGACCACTGACATATTTGACTGCCGTGAACAATAACGTAAAGTCTTGTTTCATGTTGCCTTTAGATTTCGCTACAACTAAACAGACTATGGACTAGTTTGTAGGCTATTGTTACAAATTATGTTTAAAATGTTCTCGGATACAAAGATCAGTTTAAAAACACACATAATCTTATATTTGTTTATCCAAAATGTACACAATAATATAAAATATCGCTAATTCCGTTGTTAAAAGTTATGTAATTTCGAGGTGCATTCACATAATGTGCAACTAAATATACCATTCTGTTCAGAAATGAATGCTGAATCCACTGCTGTATTACAAGTTATGATAATTATGTGAAACCAAACACGAAATCCAAGGGGGTGGTAACCACCCCTCCCCCTTGGTAGCCAGTGTTAAAAAAACCTAGGTAGCCTGAGGGTTAAATTTACACAGGTTAATTGAGGGACTCGGGGCCGGTTTAACCACTAGGCGAACTAGGCGGCCGCCTAGACTTCGGAAATGGGGTTTACCTGAAGACCTTTGGTTTTTCTTGTTTCACTGAAAACCTTTTTTCATTAATTTAATTAATTTTTGTTACCAAAATAATTCATATTGCAAAAAATCCAGTTTAAGTACAAAACCAAAGAATTAAGATACGCCTGATACGGTCTGGATGAGGTCAATAAATGACTCAATATATGTGCATTGCTATACTAGATTTAAAATAATAGGTCTATTATAGCTTTGAATATGCTAACACTGCTCTAGGCTACTAGTTTTGAAAACTATAAAAAAAGACGCCAGCCACCGTCACATAGGCCTATTTATTCGATTTGACGTCTTCTTGAGACTTACAGTTTCTGCGGCTAGTGGTGAGAGAAGCTTCTCGAAGCTCAAGTTGATAAAAAAAATGCAAATTTACGAACGTCCATGATGCAAGAAAGACTTGTTGGACTAGTTACCTTATCAATCATTGAGCATGATATTTCTGGAAACATTGAACTGGTGGAACTTGTTTCTACATTTTGTTAAAGTGAAAGCGCAAAAAATAAAATTTTGAAATTTTACATTATTATTTTAATAGACTTCGTAGAGAGTTCGTACGTGGGTAGGACTTAGGCTATAGGACTTAGTAGGCCTACATGTATAGCCGTAGGATTTCTTACAAAATGTTCAAATGAAAATGTGCGCTGTCTCAGTATTTATTATTTACATTTTAAATTCTCATTGAACGTGTTAAACCATACAGCAAGGCTGCATAGCTGATGCAGTTTCCAGACTATAACTGCAATTATGGTTAACTTTTAAATTAACTTAGATAATTTAATATTGATTAGTTATCGCACTTACCGGGGGCCAGTGCGAAGGATTCCCCTAGGGCGCCAAATACTCTGGCTTCGGTGTCACGAAATAGAGTATCACCCCATACATGAGTATCCCCCTTAGCGAAATGGAGTATTCGGTTTAATTTCCATTTTTGGCGGTTTCTAAGTGTATTCAGTCCTACTGTTTGGATTTATTGTACACATAACATTTTTAAATTGCGTATCTTTAGTTTGTAAGTCGACCTGAAATCAATTTACTGGTACTTCGTTTTTGGTGATTTTGACTGGATTTTCGCCGAGGCTATCGTGATGCGTATACCGATGGGGGATAGAATGGTTTATCCCCCGGATGCTCTAAACTGATTTATTCCATCCGGGGGGATAAATACATACATCCCCCCGGATAGTCCTAGGACGGATACTCTATTTCGTGATACCGACCCTGCAGGGACTACTTTAAATTGAAATTCGTTATCGCTGAACACTTGAGTTTACAAAGCTGCGTTGAATAAATTTGATTTTCTGACGCAGCTTTTACGTGTTGCCTTAGAGACTGGGGCGATTTACACTACATTAATTTTTTGCCTAAACTGGCTTTTATTACCAAAGTATTATTGCTTACTCTGATTTTAATATTGGCATTTAGACTGCTTTTCTGCAGTCAACTATATACAAGCTACCTTTATCTGACTGAGATGGTTATTCCTATCAAAAATTCTTCGGGAATAACATTAACTGTCAAGTTTTGCCATATATATATATGTAGGCCTGCATACCTGGTCACTGATCTTGCTCAGTTCCACAGTTACGTCTACTCCAGAATTCCCGATGCCGACCACAATAACTCGCTTTCCTTCGTATCCACGGAAGTCGGTGTAGTCGTGACTGTGAACCATCTTTCCTTCGAATTTGTCTTGTCCTTGGAAGCGTGGCATTTTCTTCTCGGCGTGGTGACCCGAGCAGACCATCACCCCGTCAAACTCCTCTGTTCTGGTCAAACCCGATTCCAGGTCCTTCAGCTCCAACTTCCATCGACCGCTTTCTTCAAAATTCTCCACTTGGCTAATTCTCATGACTTCGGTACGGTAGTGAATGTATTTCATTAAGTTGAAGTTTTCTGCATAGAGACGGAAGTAGCTGAGAACCTTCTTATTGTGCATGAAGTTTGGGTAATCATCTGGAACCAAGAAGTCGCTGTAGAAACTCATTTCCTTGCTCGTGTTGATGATCGTGGACTTCATGACAGTTGATCGGCCATCTGTGGGATTTTCCCTCCAGTTCCATAGTCCACCAATGTCTTCCGTTCTCTCGAAACAAACGGGTTGCAGTCCCTCATCCAGGCAGCACTTGATGGCCGGGAGACCGCTGGCGCCTGCTCCTACAATCGCTATCTTCATAGTCAGAGTTGATCTGCAGAAATAGTTTAAAATGTTACCGAGGCGTAACATACTGTTGTGTAGCTATATAAGCAATTAGGCCCCCTATTATCTTTAATATAGCGCTTCTATGTGATCAAAACTAGATACGAGTAATTGTATTTAGCTCGCCCTGTTCTAGAGTTTAATCTATATATCCTACTTTCAGTGTTACTATGACAGCGACTCTGGAACCGCGACATTGAACTGTGTAGGTTTCAGTGAACTGGTGATTGATCAGGTTATTTTCTGAACACCTAAGACATTGATATTAAGAAGGGAAGGCGCTATCTCACATGTGTCATTTGTATTGTGTTGCCGTTAAAAATCATTCTTTAACAGTGCATTTTTTTATTTCACTGTTATACAAAGACATGAGGACCCTGAAGCAAAAAGATTTGGTCGTGGATAGAGTCACCCGACGTGATTGTATACACAGGACTCGAATCACACCCGCCACGCAGTTGGCCAATACGTGTCACATGATTTTGTGGACGTGAAATGAGCCGACCGATAAACACTCCCGAATGCGGTGGAAGATTATTGACTATGTTTTCTAATGACGACACCTACCCTAACCCTGACCCTAACCGACCCTCACGGTGCCTAACCTGACCCTAGCCGACCATGACGACGCCGAACCTGACTCTAAACGACCCTCAAGCTGTTCACCATTTGAAAATCCCAAGAAAGTTAACAAGTTCACGTGACATGCTTTAGCCAAAAGCGAGACGGGCGTGAATGTAGTTGTTTGGATTCCGCTCACGGCCGGGGCGTGAGTGGATCCACTAGGCCTACGAAAAGATTTGGCACATTGACATGCAAGACACTTCTAGCTAAGTTGCTGTGTATAACACCAGAGGGTTTCTGCCAGCATAACCTTTCTTTTCTTTTGCCGGTGTAGGGTTTCGTATTGCATTCGCCTCAGTGGCGTAACGACCTAGCCGGGGGCCCTTGGACACCCTAGGCTTGGGGCCCTTACCAAATAACGAGATTAAGGAGTGAAAATAACGAGATAGCTATTTAAACCTGCAGCTATGCAAAAACAACAGTAGCCTATTAAGCTCTATCATCAATAATCCATAGTTCAAGTCACTTTAATAGCTCAAGACAAAACAAGAATGCAACCGAAATGTATTGGCCAAGTTTGCCTGTCGCTTAGTTCTATGGACTACTTACATGCATAGAGAATGTACACTTACACTGGAGATAAGAGAATTACATAATCTATGAAGAACCATGAACAGAGTAGGCCAACTACATCATACACAGTATAATGGTCAATATAGGTTTCTAGGTTATACCACAATCATAGGGCCCTTAGCTTGCCAACCTTTGAAACTTGCGGCACAGCAAGGGCCAGCTGAGGGCAAACTGGACAGTTAAAGACAGTCTCTTACATTACAGCCGATGTACACACTGATTTTGTAGAGCCAAAAGGGGTGTACCCCTAACGGCCACACGTCAAACTTAGTGCTTCTGATTGTTTATTCTTTAGATTTTTAGTTGGGCTTGCGAGGTTTTACGCTACGCCAGAGGCCCTCCTGCTTTACTAGGAGCTCACAGGGTCTTACGCCACTCCAGAGACCCAGCAGGTTTGAGTATAAATACTGCTTGGCTCATTACTGCTGACGATCATATAGAGTCGATCGATAGCGTTTTAAAGGTGTGTAACGCGATCATCAAATTTCAACATCTTACGGCAGCCAGAGATGTTAACTCTGACCGTACATTAAATGCATTTCAAGTTTGTATTTTTGTATTTCTGTTCTAGTCTGCTTAGTTTGCTTAGTTTCTCTGTTCTGCTTTGTGCGAAATAAAGTATATATATATAATTGCCATCTGCACGAAGTCGTGTAAATTGTTTCCTTTAAGCGGCGCTATATACATTCCACTGCTCAAGTCTATAGGTTCTCATATAATTCAATTTTACATGGGGGCTAATGGAGTCGTTTCGGAAGGATTTCACTCGATTAATTCATTGAGAAACGAGAGTTGTCTTTTACTTACCCTGATAAGTGTAGCCTATTATTGAGTGATGAATAGTTCAAGGGAGATTAATAATTCAAGTTAAAATTAATTGTCTTGATTTGTAAAATAAAATAAAACGAAATGTATTGGTCTGTCGCCTATAGCCTACATGCTACTGCGGCACTGCTACACGGTAATGAAATGTAGACAGTGTTGTCGTTGTTCTACAGAGAATTGCTTCATGAATTTGGCTTTTCTAGCTTTACAATTCGCAAATATGTCTATCAAGTCAATAAGTTAAAAAGTTTCGGGCCCTTGGGACCTAGGAGCGTGTCGGGGCCCCCTGGACTTTTTCCTCTCTCGTTATACGGTTGTTACGCCACTGGTTCGCCTCTCATACAGATGCTACGACCCCAAAAAAATCTTCCCAACCGGGAGCAAAACAACTAGAAGCAACCCTTCAAGCCTTGGCTCGCACCAGACAATAGGTTATGTCTCTCGTGATCTGACTCCATCACTTTTTGCCCAATTACAAATTATTCCTTGGCCCGCCCAAATCTGCCGGCCAATTGCAGGCCTCAGTTTAGCTTGTGGGACAGTTAGCTGGTCTTCCAATGCTTATAGCCATGGGATGACCAACACCGATTATTTGCATGTCGATGATGATCTACCCATGTGCAGTGTTTCAGTTAGAGTCCAAAAAGGGCACGTATTTACGCCCTGACCTAGAATTTTTTTAACGTAGTTCATTTCTTTCTGCTGTAACACAGAAAACATTTGGACGTTTTAGACGATTTTTACGGACGTTAAAACGGCCATTTGGGCGTTAACGGAAACGCTGCCCATGTGCACATCGCTTGCCAATTAGTTGGCCTGCGCGATAGTTTAGTGGTTGACGTGCTCGACTGTCAACCAAAGGGCCTGCAGGTTTCAAATCTCCGGCAGGGTAAAATTTAATCCGAGATGTGTGTTCCACTTGCGATCCCTAGCCAAATCTGCAGCTACAATGAGTGCACTGATCGTACACTGTTTGATGGGAAGGTGAAAGGGCGAGGGAGAGGACTGGTCACCTACCTTCATATGCCGAGGTTAAAAAAAATTAAACCGCTAACTTTTCATAACCAAGGCAAGCTCAAGAGACGGCTAGAAATACGTAGCATCGATGTGCATTCTCAATAGTGAAAGCTCTAGTGCCGGCTTTTATTTCCCACCAACAAGCAGAGTAGTAGCGACGTTTGTTCTATCCACAGCACCCCCAAAGTTTGTCAGCCTGTGCCCATCCATCAACTCCGCCAAAGCCGGTCCCAAGCCCGGTTGAAAAAGGAGGAGGGTTAGGGCATGGGGTTAGCAACCCCATCCCTGTAAAAAGAAAATACCGCTACAGAATCGACAATAGAGAAGGCCGCAAGCAACCGCAAGGAATGGAGAAATCTTGTCGAACAATGTTCTGGAAGGAACGGAAGGAACTGAGAGAGAGAGAGAGAGAGAGAGAGAGAGAGAGAGAGAGAGAGAGAGAGAGAGAGAGAGAGAGAGAGAGAGAGAGAGAGAGAGAGACAGAGAGACAGAGAGAGACAGAGAGAGACAGAGAGAGACAGAGAGAGACAGAGAGAGACAGAGAGAGACAGAGAGACAGAGAGAGACAGACAGACAGACAGACAGACAGACAGAGACAGACAGACAGACAGACAGACAGACAGAGACAGACAGAGAGAGAGAGAGAGAGAGAGAGAGAGAGAGAGAGAGAGAGAGAGAGAGAGAGAGAGAGAGAGAGAGAGAGAGAGAGAGAGAGAGAGGTTCCCTGGATATGTTTAGCCGACTTTATGCCAGGCTTGGCCGTTCTGAGTTGCCTTGAGCTGTCACTTCCGTCGTCAACTTGTCAACCGGCATCTTAGCAAGCTGAAAAAGGGAAGGACCCATTTTTGTGCCACTCAGCCGTACAGACCAACGACCAAGGTCGTAGAACTCACGACTGGCCGTAAGCTTTTAACATGTCAACCTGGTAAATTTGCCCGCATGCACATCATCTGGAAGATGGAAGGCCTGCGCTCGTACCATATCGGCCGAAGGCTAGTAGCCCTTCAAGCTGTCAACGTTGAACGCATAGTCCCTGTGGCAGGCGACCCACTTTGTGCCTCCGCAATCGCTTGTATTCAGTTTCACAGAGCAACTTATTCTTCTTCGGTAGATCATCGTACATAAACACATCTGGAACAGTGAAGAAGCGCGCCGGTCGCTTTATAAATGTTGTAGCCTACTTGAGCAACGGTGTCTAACTTTTAATGGTATCTGTTTATCAGAAACTGCAGGGCAACAACTGAGAATGCTGGGCTGACGTTCAGGGGTGGTGGTAGTTGAACCCATAAAGGCAGAAGGAGCCAGTGACACAACCCTCCTCATGCCTTATGGGTAACGTAGCCTGCAGCCATTGACTGTTGCTAAGTTTAATATGGACGGTAGATTGCTTTAAATTGTCGTAAACGGCCTTTGATGTCATACAACGATTTAGACATTGAAGTAATAAAAATGCAGTCTCGCGTGCTTTTTTCAAGGCGTTCCAAAGTTCGGTTGTCAAAACAAGGAGAACGAAGACACAGATTGTCGATTCCATCAGCACTAAAGGCGATCTGAATAAACATCTATCTAATGCCTATCCTTTGAAAAGTGGCGCCCAAGCAGAGTTCGTGAATCACATTAGCAGGCGTTGGAAATCAGACCCGAAGTAGAGGTCCTTAAAGCCACTACCAGAGGATAACTGTTCGCAGTTAGGTCTACTGCGGTTCAAATGAAAACCCATGGCAGGCACAAGATTAGAAATTAAATCGGCATGTTTGGCCATTATTATAGTTTCCTTGTGAAGGACTCTTTGCGCTGGTTCCCCATCCAGCACAGGATTCAGTTTAAGACCCTGACTCTTATGCGCAATTTTCTTGTTGACTCTGCTCCATCAAACCTTAAGGACTTCTGCATTTCGGTTTCATTGGTCCCGGGTCGTGGCACCTTTCAGTCGGCTGCCCATGGACTATCCCTTGAATACACACTGCTACCGATGAGTCCAAAAGATTTTCCTATTTTTGACTCACCAGCTGCAGATTTAATTAGAATTACAAATGCAGTATGCAATTTCTACAATATAAACCAGACCTTTACTGCCGTGTTATCTACTTAATGTGAACAGTGAACACGCACTTTTGTTCCTTCTTTCCACCCGTCTCTAACTTAGGAACTGTTCCCCGAGTGAGACTGCGTAAGAATAACAACTTTGTATGTGTGAATGTATGTATGAATGAGTGTATGTATGTGTGTATGTATGTTTGTATGTACGTATGTATCTGGACTTTATAAAGCGTGCTCAAAGGTCACTGCGTTGAAACGAAGTCACTCTTATGTATGTATGTATGTATGTATGTATGCATGCATGCATGTATGTATGTATGTATGTATGTATGTATGTATGTATGTATGTATGTATGTATGTATGTATGTATGTATGTATGTATGTATGTATGTGTGTGTATGTATGTATGTATGTATGTATGTATGTATGTATGTATGTATGTATGTATGTATGTATGTATGTATGTATGTATGTATGTATGTATGTATGTATGTATGTATGTATGTATGTATGTATGTATTCAATTCAATTCAATTCAATTCAATTCAATTTATTTTCCTGTAACCGACAACATATTTAACAATTATGGCAGTGTACATTCAATGACGTTCCGGTTACCAAGTGGAGGACCCTGAAGGGATTGACGATCCCGCTAAATAGGGCCACACAGGTAATGAAATAAAGAGTTCAGATAACACATGACAGCAAGCTTACTTTCGGAGACAGGAATTAAAACAAAAAATTAGGATAACTTAACTAATAGAACTTAACTAAACACCCATAGCAGTAAATAGCATTCATTCAAATGTCTAGATGTATCAGATAGTGGCGTAATTTTTTCTTAAATATTTGTAAAGTAGTCAATTGTCGGATCCATAGGGGAATATTGTTCCAAACCTTAGCCCCAGAGAATTTAATGGAAAATAGTCGAGTATTTGTGTGGGCAAAGGGCTGTCGATACAACTTGGAGCTTCTAGTAGGATAGGAATGAATTTCAGAGGTAAGGAGGAAGAGTTTGTGGTATATAGCTGGCAATAGATTGTGCTCATACCGATACAAGAATTCGCCTATTTGCGCTATCCTATCTGTTCAACAGTTAGGATTTTAAATTCAAGAAACGACTTGCTGATGTGAGATCCGTAGGGAGTGCCAGCAATGAATCGGACAGCTCGCTTTTGGAGGATGGTCAGCCTTTGCAGGTTTGACTTGTATGTAGAGGCCCAGATTAAGTTACAATAACCAAGGTAGGGATATATCAGCGAGTAATAAAGCGTTAACCGAACCTTGGGTGGCAGAAGATAGGAGGCACGATTTAGGATCCCCATGTTCTTTGCTATTTTGGAGGAGACTGTCTTAATATGTTCTTTCCATGACAGATGCTGGTCCAATATTACTCCTAGAAATTTGGATGATGTCACCTGAGTGATTGGGTTACCATCGATAAATAGTGTTTTTGAGTCAGAGGGACAATTTTTTTATGAGACCTAAATAATATATAATTGGTCTTATCAAGATTGAGAGATAATTTATTGGCACGAAACCAGTTGGCAATCAGAGCAAGTTCAGCATTCACTTTTTGATATAAAATATCCAAGGAGTTGTGGGAAAAGAAGATATTAGTATCATCAGCAAAGAGAATGAAATACATAAGAGGTGAGGCGTTTGGAAGGCTCATTAATATAGATTAGGAATAATAGTGGTCCTAGATTAGGACTAGATTATGTATGTATGTATGTGTGTATGTAGGCCTATATATAAATATGCATGTATGTATGTATGTATGTATGTATGTATGTATGTATGTACGTACGTATGTATGAATGTATGTATGAATGAGTGCATGTGTGTATCTATGTTTGTATGTACGTATGTATCTGGACTTTATAAAGCGTGCTCAGCCTTGCGTCGCAAATAGGCCTACGAACTTCCTGCAGCTTCTAATATAGGCCTACGGTCAATCTATTAAGAATACCAGCTACCGCCAATTTGTAGCATAAATCTTGTGTTTACGGGTTGAGAGGTATGCAGAACACAGCTATCCGTGAGTCAGTGTTTAAGTACTCGACCGCTCACGTCTAGTCTACTCCAAGAACTTCTTTAGCGCCACTATTTTAATGCTGAAGGCATCAGTCGATGGTCGCCACTAAACAAGAAATCGTTGTGCAAGAAAAATGTCCTGGTGAGTCCAGTCGAAAGCCAAGAATGGATTCTGAGAAGACACAGAAATAACATACGGAGGAAGTTAGTCCATGATAAGGTGAGTGTTTAGTCGAGATACCACGGCCAGATGCAGACACAGGTCAGGGTAACACACTTACTTTACCAGCCAGCCTAGACGCAGCATTACCAAAAAAATCCGATTGGACCCAATCCTAGCCATTTACTTAGAGGAGTGTTGCCATCAAAAAAGCCTAAGAATAGCATTTAGCTGATTAACATTTATATCGATCTATAGAGCAAATTGATCTTCAAAAGCTAAGTAAGCACAAGGACATTGATAGCCGTTAGTAAGCCAGAAACTGTCTTTATGCTTAAGCAACAAGGGGCCGAAAGAGGCCAAAACAAAGTCACTAGATATCTTTAACTTGGAACTCCTTGTCTATGATCCATTAATTACCCATTTCACTCATATAGCTCTATTTTCCCGACAATTAATGTAACTGATCCAGACGGAAACTTGGTTTTTCATTAGCGTTGAACATCTATATATATAATCCAAAGTCTCTTTTTTCTGTCCTTCCGTATGTTTGTCCGTCTCGCTAAAGGCTCCGAAACGGAACGCTTTAGCGATTTACAAAATTTTACAAAACATTATTACGCCACGTCATGGTCAACGCGTCTATTTTCAGCTCGCAATTTTATTTAAACGCCGATATATGGACATTTTACATTTACAACTTTTTAAACGAGGCTATCTTAATACCGCCCATAGTATGGCCATTTGTTCACGTCACGAAGGCTTAAATTAATATGCAGTCTTACGTCACGCGAACGATCTAGGTCAACGCTCTGATTCGCAACCAATCACGATGACCGTTGATTTCAAATCAGAAGTGGTCACGCCCACGGCTGAATTTATAAGTAAGTAAAGTAAGTAAGAATGTTCTTTATTGAACGCAAGCAAACGCTCAGCGCTTTACATACAAAGTCAGAAATAATTTATGTACAAAGAAAACGATAATTAGAAGAAAATTAGGTCAACTAGAAAACATATGTCTAACTGTACAACATCCTAGCTAAGAAGCCACGCCTGGTAAGGGAATCAAATCTAGGGAGAAGACGGTTATAGGTCATCGGACTTAAAAATTCGCCAATGCAAAACTTTAGGTACCCGGTATACGAAATTTTTAACGAACGTTTTCATTTGAATTTCTATAGATCTCAACCCAACTTTATCTCAACTCAAAATTTACTTTAAATTCCGATATTTGGACATTTTAAGTTTCGATGTGGTCATAGTTTGTTTCAATGCCATTGAAATCTAGCTATGCAGGAGTATATATCGCGTGGAGTTGTAATTAAACAATTTCAAGCCACCGCGTAAATTCGCCAGAGGGATACACGAAAAATGTGCACATCGTTAAATTCAAATTCACGGCGCTGACGAAGATGTCGTTAAATTCAAATACACGGGCGCTGAGGAAAACCCGGGCGAACGCCGGGTAAAAACTGCTAGTTCCAGATGAATGTAAAAGCGCGCGTTTTCTATACCCACCTTTGTCGTATTGACAAAGGTGAGTATAGAAAACGTTACCCGACTGAAGCCATTTAATATTCCCATGCACCGATTGTACTAACCTGATATTCAAATCTTTGAAATAAGCCACGATCAACAGGCCTACGTAAACCGGAATACTCATGCACAGAGACGCCTTAGAGTATGCCCTATAATCACTGTAGCTAACCGGGCCAGTACGCCTACGCATGACAAATCTAGACAGAGCATTACTGTTACGTGTAGGCAATGCAGTGGGAAATTTGTGGACCTGTAAACATGACCAAATGTTGACTCATACTGGTCATAAGGTCGCCCTTGTGAGTTACTTAACTGACTGACAACTGACAACATCTTCTTGCCAAGAAGCACAATGCATATGACAATTAACAACTATTATTGTAACTTGACTATTACATATCGGTGCACTGGCTAGGGAACGGGGAGAACCAAAAGAGACACAGGCCCCGCTTAATAAGGGTCATCCTTTTAACTATATTCAATTATGGCTGGTTAGTCAGTTGAAAAGCAAGAAAGGTTCATCAACCCAATAATGTTCTTAACTACACGGTGGTTCAATAAAAAGTAAGCCAAACTTTCTAAACAAATAGGCCTATTAAAACTTGAACTATATTTTATTGATAATAGTTTAAAAATAAAAATATGCACATACTTACTTTTTTATTTTAATGACATCCGGTTTATATTTTCTACTCAAAAAAGCAGACGATGATACGATAGAAAACATTTACAGGAAACTAGCAATTTCCGAAAAAATGCCTTTTATTAAAGAAGTTTAACACATGATAAAAGGTTTGAGGGAATCCAAGAATTACAGTAGCCCCTCAATTTCTACGAGAGTTTCCAGAAAAACATTGCACCAGAAGCGTATTAGATAAATTGCTTCGAAAAATTAGCGTAACAGGGTCAGTCGACCGCGTCATTGGTAGTGGCAGACGAAGGTCAGCGCGCACTGAAGAAAACGCTGCCCTTGTCGGAGATCTTATTCTGAGTCAAGAATTAGGACATTTTGAACATCTTCTTTAATTAAATAA
This sequence comes from Aporrectodea caliginosa, assembly GCA_020284085.1. Taxonomy (NCBI): domain Eukaryota; kingdom Metazoa; phylum Annelida; class Clitellata; order Crassiclitellata; family Lumbricidae; genus Aporrectodea; species Aporrectodea caliginosa. The sequence continues at coordinate 673,895 of JACEVL010000842.1, forward strand.
TCAAACCATACTACTGAGAGTTTCTTCACAGAAATATTAAATACTGTTTTCATGTTAGAAGTACTTATATGAAATACAAAGTTTGGCTTACTTTTCATTGAACCACCGTGTATATAATAACATTGACATTTTTAAAAAGATCAATATATAAACAACTCAATGAAACAGTGTTAAATGAAGTATGGTTAATCTTTCAACAGTCCTTCAAGTAACTACTCCACAGATGCTTAAATTGGGTGTATGTTGGTGCATTCCGAATATTCATCGGTACTGCATTCAAAATTTTTGGACCATTACAACAAATAGAAAATCGACGATAATTAATGCGCGCATATATGACACATAAACCATAGGCTTACAAGTGCCTTGATACACACTGACCTGAACCAAGCAATACAAAACAACTTTTATGGTATCTTGGCCTTAAACCTGCGAATTATTCACTCTGGAATGGGATATCAAAACCTTATACTTATATATAACGTCTACTAGTACTAAAATAATACGACCGCAGGGCCAAAATTCGTTCACCAACTTGCAAACATTTCCTTTTACATAATTATGTACTCTTCCGCTTCATTCTGCATAGGCCATATTTTTTTCTTATTTGAAGGTGCAATTGGATCAAATTGATAGCCCTGTTTGCAACGCTATTGTGTAGCCCTCTGTAACTGTTCTATTACATACATCATACGTCTCTAAAGTCCCTACTGCAGAAAAAGAGTGGTCGTAATCGTAAACTACAAATTTAAGAAGCCTTCCTTTAAAGCTACGGTAGCGCAGTGTACCGGTACCAGTTTATTCACGAGCACTGGTGAACATAAGTCAAATTTATTTTACGACGCTATTAACAATACTTTATCTAGGTACTTACACTGATCTACCAACGAAAACTTCAAGGGTAAGCGCCAAGGAAGCCAAAAAACAGACGTCTGAAGTGAAGAGAAAACACAAACGAAAAGATATAAACGGATCAAAGCCAGCACCGCGCGGTCTCACGTACCGAAGTCAATTGAGGCAGAATGGCTATGTGTACTGGCTTAAATATACTCGTGTCATACACCAGCGCTAGAGGTCGTCCTTTCCGCCTCAGATTTAAAACAGCTTTATAAAAACAATGTTTACACGAATAGGAAGATTTACGATTTTAGTGTCGACTCAAAGTATGCACACATTTCAGCCTAAATCGAGGTATGGTAAATATTAACCCAATAGCTGGCATCAACCCAATTCCCAGGGGCTATGACAGAAGTGGACTTTTTGGAATGAACCTTGTGAATCTTGACTTTTAAACGGAACTCATAGTGTCTAATACAATAATTTATGTATTTAAAGTTTCCATTTTTTATGAAAACAAATTCGGCTACGTTAACCTATTTTTGTTTCCGCCTTTGATGGATTTTTATAAGGCGCTATACATATGCCCAATTGCCCATCCACATCGCCGAGCCACTGTAGCCCACAGTTCCCACACCACAGCCTAGGCCACGCGTTCCCCCTCCCAGCAACGGGGTCGATGTCCACGCTAGCAAGGTCGCAGATCGGGTTGACGCACCTACCGAGCCTCGCACACGACTCACGCTTAAACATCTTTTAGACTAATTTCCTCAACAGGATATTCATATCTCTTGCCGCGGGGTTTCGGTGAATGGTAACACTCTGGCACGAAGAGAGAAGTTCCGCATGACGCGAGTTCGATTTCCGCTACCCTCCCAAAGATTGACTCAGCCTTTCCATTCGCTAGGTGGCGTTGGTAAAATGAGCAGTAGCACAGATGGGCGCCTTGCATGGCTGTCATACAGTTAAATTCGACGCATGTAAAACTTGTAATCACAAGTTCATAATATGACTTGTAATCGTACTGTGGCGTGTAGTTTTGAATTAATAATAAACACTACATTAATATAGTATGTGTAATACTTTTGTGTATATTAATAATAAACAAAAATATGTTATATTATGTGATTGTTGCATGAAACAAGCTAGTGCCCTATGCTTATAAGCATATTCTAGAGCCAAAATCGCCAATCCTACGCAGCATTCAACCCCGACATTGGTGGTGAGTGCATTGGTAACCGACAAGCAGAGGAGTGTGAGGCCTGAATAGATAGATAAATGCCCGATGCCTGTGAAACTGAGACGCATTAGGTCGGCAGGAAGTGGCAGCAACAATGAGCGCACCCTGTCGTGAAACACCTGGGATTAATAAGGACGGTTTTACGTTTTTGTGCCTGACGACGCGCTGGCTTCCTGCAGCACTGACATTAGATAAAGTAGCGATTTAAAAGTTCTTAGATTGGATGAAGTCTCCTACCGTGTCCTATTCATAGGATTCCAATTAACTGGTCCACGAGTAGAACTACTGTTGTTAATCAGTTTGACATCAATAAGATAGGAGTCTGTGAACGTTCTCTCGCTTTTCAATTTTTCAATTCAATTCACAAGCTTTATTGATCACCAACCAAAATACAAGTTCATGTACATTTGTTACAGTAGTTCATGGTGTCAAAGGGTAAACCCCAAAAGGAACAATATCGTTCCGCTGGCAGGGCCGCCCCTTCTCATTACTATTTTTATGTATGGTAACACAGACCAGCAAAGCATGAATCAAAACCAGTAGAAAATGTGCATTGGTGCAGAAATGAACAAGGTGGTGCTTGTGCAGTAGTGCATGCAGACAAATGAATTATACACATCAACCAATCATCATAATTATACAGCTTATACATCTTATTAAAATATATGCGCCTATCAGCTGCCGTCAAACTGCAGTTTGATCCACTCAAGCGCCTTCATAAGCGTTTCCTGTCAATAGAAGAGGCCTGTCTCAATGGGGTCAAACTACAGTCTAAATTCCTAGTAACAGTTTTACCGGATGTTACTGAGATAACCAACATTAACTATTACATATTTCTGAACTCTTTGGCTAGAGCCCTAATTGCTTATTATTATTAATATTATTATTACAAACTCATATGGCGTAGTTATCTGATGCACAAACAACAAGCAACAAACAATAGCACACCAAGTTTTACATCTGTCAATATCAGAAGATCAGCTCACTAAAACACACTAAGTGACTGATGTGTGAACCATAAAGTGAAAGGGAGGGAGGACGATATTCATATATTAACTAAAGTAAGTCGTCGATTTCCAGGGTCCAGGGTAGATTTGAGTATTTCAAACGTCTTTGATGTCCCAATTGATAAGGGAAGCAAGATTGTGTAAAGTATGATGGTGACGGAAGCAGTGTTGTTCAGTAATTGAAAAAACATGTAATTGAATTACGTAATTGAATTACAAGTTCCGTAATTGTAACTGTAATTGAATTACATTTTAAGTCCAGTAATTGTAATTGTATTTCAATTACAATATTGCATGTAATTTGTAATTGAATGAAGTGTCAATTACAAATTACTTTCATAAAGTCAGCAAATATGCCAGCCTGCTAGATTGACCCGGGGCACCCGTTTTTATTAAACAAACTGCTCTGCATTATGTTTGCATGGCAACATAATTGTCAACATTGTTCTTTCCTTACACCCCTCTTACAATCTTACAGCACACCTTGATAAACCTCAATGGCAAGGGCTGGCCTTCATTATCAGACTATCCATGCAGTCATGCACTCATTCTTAGCTAGCTTACTGCGGCTGCCTACAGAAAACAGAGCTTCCATCTTCATATCCAGTTGAGCGTCTCTTTAGCACTGCTGGACGAATTGACTCACTCACCCAGGTGCAATCAACTAAGTTCTCTAACAGACTATCATTTTGAAAACTTCTACTCCTAAAAATGAAATAAAGTATAACTTGTTTTAATGGATCATAATTGTAAATCGTATTTTGGGCACCTGGGAAACTTATAATACAATTGAATGTATATATTACAATTTACAGGTATTGGCTCATTGGATGTTTTAGTTTTAAATAGAGTAAATTAAAAATTATCGAATTTTTTTAAATCAAGCGCCAATTTTAAAGGAATAATATTGAAAAGTAATTGGTAATTGAATTACAATCAAAATGTAATTGTAATTGAATTACTTTCACAATCAAGTAATTGTAATTGTAATGTTAATTCAATTACATGTATAAGCATGTAATTGCAATTATAATTGAATTACATTTGCTGTGTAATTGATACAACACTGGACGGAAGGCAACTACTCCACCAAGTCCATCCAACGGAGGCTCATTTAAGAGAGAGAAATGTGAGGGAAATGTGTCAGAAATGACAAGCGAGACATAAGAAGTTTTAAGCCACGTTTCATTTAGAATAAGAATATTCAACGGATGATTCAACTGGTGATTTTGAAAAGGCCAACCCCAAATTCTTTGTCTATGCAGCACTTACAGCGATTGAATTAGCCTAGTTAATAACCTATATTGCAAAATTATGTCTGTAGGCCAAGTATTAGGCCTACCAATGAATATAGATTTAAGTCTAAAGAGATAATCGAGTTCAGAAATCACGAGCAGAAAGTTCACCAAAACAACATCATAAATAATTGCATGAGCTATACGCCCTTTGAACCTCTTAAATTATAAGTCCAATGTAACAAGGCCACAGATGAAACGCTTAGGTCCAATCGCGTACTGCCATTTATTGAGGCATGCGACGTTTCTTAAATACCTTGGTTCAACGTCAGAGACCAGCAATGATACTGCATATGAAGCCATACAAATTAATAATATGTTTGCAAAATGGGGAAATGGTCGGACATTTACGATCCCGAGATAAATCGGCAGTTTGGACCCATTAAGTCGACTATGCCTTTAAGTCAGTATTTGTAATTGTAATCTGATATTTATAAAGCGCCACATCAAGAAAAAGCTCATCAGTGGCGCTCCCGACCTGAACAAATAATACTGTGGGTAATTTATCGTTTTTGCGTTCAAAATTATTCGCCCACTGAAGGATATAGTTTGAGCATCAATCGAATTTCTACTTACACTATAATTATTTCATCCAACTGCTACTTACATTATGATCTTAATCATCAATCCAGCATCTACTTCCACTATAAAATAGTTTCATCAATCCAACTTCTACCTACATTATAACATTTTTCATCCTTCCAACTTCCATTTAAGCAAAGATTATTTTCATAAATCCAACCTCCATTTAAGCAAGAATTATTTGCATCAATACAACATCTATTTAAGCAAGAATTCTTCTCATCAATCCAACTTCCATTTAAGCAATAATTATTTTATGCAATTCAACTTCCATTTAAGTAAGAATTATTTTCATTGATCGACGGAAGCAAGGGTGCCACCATCGGGACCGGAAAGACTCAAATGCAAAAGTTCCTAAGGTATGAAGGAGCAGAGCCAACAGGAACTGATGATGATGATGATGATGATGATGATGATGATGATGATGATGATGATGATGATGATGATGATGATGATGATGATGATGATGATGATGATGATGACGACAACGACGACGATGATATAACTGTTGGCTAGCATCAGGAGTTGATGATGATATAGATGTTCAATTACAAATACAATGAACACTTTATGCTTTATGCAATGGCCTTTGTGGAAAAACAAAATTGGACCACGGTTCGTGTCGTAAGTGAAGCTGATTATTGGTTTCAGGCTAGCCCCACCGACAAATCCAGATTTTACCATTATGAGGGTCACACGGAGCCGAACTAATGGATGCATTACACGGCCTGTGACGTGAAGAGATAGGGTTGAGCTTCCACAAAGGCGGTTACTATATAAGGAACTCTTCCTCGAGAAAGTCCTTCACACGCAATTGCTCAGCGTCATCAACTTTCTGTCGTATGTCTATGTGTACACTTTTGAACATTGGAGGGAAGGCAATATCAAATACAGTTTATTGTATTGTATATTACAACGCTGTTTCGTGTTAGTGCCTCACCTGAAAGACCATTTCGATCCCAGATCCAAGATTTTGAGGCTTGTTTGAAAGAGGTCAGTCATAAAAGGATGTTAAAAAACTTTATCCCTAGAGTCCTCTTTGCCCGTGATCACTGACAGAGTTCTGTTAACTCTTTTCATTTATTATTTTATTTGTCTGGTTTATGCTTCGACATGTAACTGGGTGTAGTGTGCCACCCAGATTTGTCTCTTTTTCAAATAAACGAATATATATATACATGAGCGACAGGCCGACAGCTTTACTTGGCATTCCCTAGGCCTAGGGGTCTTCATACATCTATTAGAGTAGTTCTTGTTGAATCACTGCACACGTCAAGCAGAAAGCGCAAGATGTGGCTGCACTGGAATGCAGAAGATTCGCATAGACCTGTAATTAAAACATGTGCCCACAAATTAAGGATACATTAGATTTTAATATGCACCAAAATCATAGAAATTAAACGTAATTTACACTCATTATGATTTACAAGACCTAGCTTCCGGGTTCCTAGCCCTCTATCGAACAAAGTTACGTGTAGCCGTTATATAGTACAACACACCCTCCTTAACAACTACAAACACAAAAACCGTTCTTTAGGTTAATCCGATATCCAGAGTGAACTGTCGTCTAATCTTTACAGCTTCGAAACGCTTATTTTTTGGGTAATTCTATCAGAATCCATGCTCAGGGATGGGCCAATTACAAGTGGAGGCGCCAGGATTTCAGGTTTGGGGCTAAAGCTCCAAGCCGTTATATAGTACCACACCCTCCTTAACAACTGCAAACACAAAAACCGTTCTTTAGGTTAATCCGATATCACCTCCTCCAGTGGCGTAGCAAGGTTTTGGGAGGCCCTTGTGCAGAGCTTCGGTGGTGGGCCCCTCCTCCATGAATCCCCTTCGATTTCAAACAAAAAAACGTTGTGCTAAAAGCGCTGTTGCATAGCCTACGACATAAAATTAATAAGGTCAGTCTGGTCACTGGTCAGATTATCAATGGACAGGTCACAAGTCTATGGTAGTCTAAGAAGACAAATCCTAACAGTTAAAACGTTCATTTGCGCGCTTCTCTTGGGCAAAAATATCTACCACTTTTGAAGTGTCAAGCGTTTTTGCATGTTCATTTTCTATTGACAACATTGCCAGGTTGCTCAGCCGCTCTTCTGCCATGGTACTTCGTAGATAAATTTTCGTGAGCTTCAGTTATGAAAACGATCGTTCACATGTCGCTCTTACCGATGTAGCTAACTGGGCTTGGTTAAGTTGATTTTATTATATTCTGAAAGGAAAGCCGCTCTGACGGTCTGACCGCCGGGGGGCCCTTGTGCCGCCGTGGGTCCTTGTGCTTTGCACAACCTGCACAACCCATTGCTACGCCACTGCCCTCCTCCCTGTGATTTGCAGTGATTTTTCCACTCTTTTTGGGGGGCTGAGTCTCAGTTAGGGGAGCTAAGCCCCTTATCCCCCTCTGGCGCCGCCACTGCAAATTACTTGGAAAATGTAATTGAATTACAAATTACTTTGGGACATGAAATATAATTTCAAATTACAAAATACATTGAAAATGTAATTGAATTACAAATTAACCATTTGTGTAATTTCAATTACTCAATTTAAATTACTGCCCATCCCTGTTCATGCTGCATTCTCCTTCAGTGATTCCATTTCTTCATTTATGGCTGTGCGCCACTGCTCTGGTTGTTTACAAGATATTTTTTCCCTGTGTAACCTTCGTTCTCTGTATAACCTTGGTGTCTTGTAAGAATAAAAGTTCGTTCTACTCTTAAAACCATCAACTTTATGTCACAACATTCTGGCTAAAGATGAGATTATTGTATTATATATTGTACTTTCGTTTATTAAATCAATACGGGCAGACAGAACGTCGCTCCTTTACAGTGTAAGGTTTGAGAGCTAAGTTTATAGTGTTTAGTTTACCACAAAATTACTGTAAGGCACTCGAATGAGTGGAAATATAACATGTTAAATTCAAGGGTTTAATGTAAAAATTCTCAAACAGGAGAGAATTACTGAGAGGAAAACTAAACAGGCCTCTGAAAATAAGAATGATAAAGACACTAGTATGGAGTGTGGTGTTGTATGGGTCAGAGACATGGACAATGAGAAAAGCGGATATAAGAAGACTGGAAGCTTTCGAAATGTGGACATGGAGAAGAATGGAAAAATCAGCTGGACAGAACATATAACAAATGAAGAAGTGCTGGGAATAATTGGAGAAGAAAGAGTCCTTATACGCACAATAAGAGAAAAGCAGAGGAAATGGATCGGGCACACGCTGAGAGGAGACTCACTACTAAGAACGGTCATCGAAGGAAAACTGAAGGGGAGGAAGACAAGAGGAAGACCAAGACAGATGATGCTGGATTGGATGATGACAAACGATTACAGGAAGCTGAAAGAAGAGGCTCAACAAAGAGAGGAGTGGCGACGTCGGACATTTGAACCTGCCTAAGAGGCAGAGAACCACAAGAAGAAGAATGTAAAAATAAAAGTTCGTTCTACTCATGAAACTCTCAAGTTTAAGTCACAACATTTTGACCTTGACGAAGAAACTCTGTAACAGGAAACTTAGAGCTGCTACAAAACTTTGAATACTTCCGGGTTCCTAGCCTTCTATCGAACAAAGATACATGAAGTCGTTATATATAGTTTAACAGGACGAACGTTCATCGAGGCTCTGATATTTGGTCCACATTCTGTTACAGTTAGAGGCTAGCTTAGATTGGGGCATCTAGCATAAGTTATTAAGTTACATGTTTACCGCAGATTTTTTCAAGAAATGTGTAAGATGTTTAACTAACCTGCAGAGTGACAACAATTCGCGATTTTTTATTAATACATTATATGGTAGTAAAAGTTAACAATCTATGCAATGTAATAGAAAGTAAACAATTCATAGGCCTATGTATACCATGTTTCGCTGCAGTTCGAATCCAATTAAACGCTTTATACTGGAGCAAAGTCCGCTTAACCCTCGGGCTACCAAGGTTTTTTGCGACATCGGCTACCAAGGGGGAGGGGGTGGTTTCCACCCCTGGATTTCGTGTTTGGTTTTGAATATCATATCTTGTAATAGAGCAATGGATTCAGCATTCATTTCTGAACAAAATGATATATTTAGTCTTACATTATGTGATGCTCCTCGAAATTACATAATTTTTAACAACTGAATCGATAATTTGCGATATTTTATATTATTGCGTACATATTGTACTTGTTGGATAAACAAATATAAGAGTATGTGTGTTTTGAAACTGATTTATGTATCCAAGAACATTTTAAGCATAATGATGCTTCATTTGTAACAATAGCCTACAAATTAGTCCATAGTCTGTTTTAGTTGTAGCGAGATCTAAAGGCATACAGCCAGGGCCTAGGATAGGATTTGGAGGCCCAGGGCCACAACTAATTTTCAAGGCCTTTTTCAAATATCTTTTAAAAACTCAACAGAGAGGTTCAAATCATCCTTCGCATCTTCAAAGACACGAATTTATCGATAATGTTTACCTCAAAATGTGCGCAAATGAACCTGCTACAGCTACCTAAAATGTAAAAATTATATTCCATATTAAACAAGTTTGTTACGCATAAAAACGTGGGGGTGGTAACCACCCTCCCCTTGGTAGCCCGAGGGTTAAACTTAAACATACATTTAACGAAACAGGTGTATGTTCAAACAGGCTTATATACGTTCACCGGTATAATTGATTAAACTTATTCAGTCAAACGAGACGGAAGCAAACCAATAGAAGTTTATGACCAGATGTTCGTTTAACAATGTCTGCACCTTCTGATCATCATGGTATAACATTGACTGCACCTCATCTGTCTGTTATTGACTCATATAGATAGCAAGAAAGCAGAGGGCAATGGCCAGGAAGACGACAAAACGAAATCGCATCGTGGAGGAATGACCATTCTTTGGAAGTTTCCTCGTCTTTAGTGGTGCAGCCACGCGATCCATAATCGTCAGGATGGCATTCCTGGCCCCGGGCCATGCCCCGTGGCCCATGACTCGGTATTGGGCTGGCGCAAGAGGACTGAACAGTATCGCATATGCCAGTTTCGGATCCGTCAGAAATAGACGAGCTAAAATCAAAGAGGGTATAGTCATGAACATAGACTTAAAGCATATAGGTACAGGATCATATCTATTATGTTTCTATATATATGTACAAGCTGTGACACGGACTGCTGTTTATCTTGTTCTCATACTTCCACAAAGGTCTCCTGTTAGTGATTTCATGATTTGTGGATAAAATCACACTCGCAATAGTTATCTTAATTAGACCTACGTGTGTAGGCCTAATACGGAGTTGTCGGTTCCCTGCACACAGTTACCATGCTAATTTGCTTCTGTTTGTAGCATTCGGCCAAAGGAAAATTTTATTTGGCTTTTGCCTCTCTCAGCTTTACGACAATGTAATATAAGATATTATCTTTCTATCACCTTACTTTGAAAACTGCCTCAGTTTTTGCACTCTCCTTTACACTGTCCATTCAACGGACAAAACGTAATGGGCTAAGTTTCTTGACTGTTAAACTAAATAGTAAATACTATTACACTATAAGAGCTACAATTTACTGACGGTTAGGCGTAACTATTACACTTTTCTACTTAAAACTTACTGACTGTTGCACTTCGTAGTAGTACACTGTTACGTTCACGTTGACATTTTTATTCTATTGTGCTGGTATACTTAATTTAGCAATAATAGATGGGTTCTTTTTACTTTCGCTCACAGTGAACGAGACGAGCCTTTAGAGTTAGACACTGAAACACCTTTGACCCACTGTAACAGAATGACGACCCTGTACAATAGATGCGTCTCTGTACAGCGGCGTATCATACACAGTTCTGCAACAGGAGTGTAGTTGCCAACCATAAATAAATTCACTTTAAATACAACATCGACAGTTTCGATTCTAAAGGGCATTTAGTAAGAAGCTATTTGTTGATGTGTCTCCGATAGGTGCAGTGATGTCAAGTAATTGAGTCCTGCTCCCAGCCTTTTTATTGGGAAAACACCTGCCCGAATCGACATTAGGCCCAAACCTAGTATCACAATGCTGGCAGTACTTACCCAAATCAGGCTTACAGCCGCATAGTTCTGCGATTTCGTCCATGAAAGGCTGGAAGTCGACCTGAATCGTGAGTCGTGTCGACTTCACGTAACGCTTTTGAAGTGTCTCCCTTTTCTTCCGTATATCCGTCCACATGACTTCAGACGATGGCAAACTCAGCTCTCTCTATGCATTTGGAAGAAAATATGATAAATGCAACACTTGCAGTATACAGGCCTACTAAAACCAATCTGCATTCACCCTTTGTTTACGATTAATGCCATTTTGCATTATTGTTGAGTTAACACCTTGCCTCTTGATTTTGGTTAAATCTAAACATTGCTTATAGCCTACTGTACAGGACCTATATCCTACTATCTGCTTCAGTCAACTGCTGAAAAACACATGAGCATACCAGTTAAAAAATGCACAGGGTGTTCCTTAACAAATCTAGCGAAACAAAGATGTTATTCCATACTTCAGATATAGCTCCTTAGGCATATTTTAAATTAGCCTAATGTTAAAGATTTCACAGTTTAACAATGACATAACAGCAGCAGAAATATTGCGCATGAAACATTATACGGTTATATTAGGCGCCAAGCAATACATGTACTTCCCAAACTACAATTATATATATTTTTGCCTGTGTGTAGGCCATATGTGTGTATGCATGTATTTATTTATGTAGGGATGTATGTACATGTATCAAAGAGTATAAAATGTGCTATACAAATGCAGAATGTGAGAACAGGAAATAATATGTGCTGTAAGCGACTTACTCAGTCGCTGAATCATGGGAAATGTAGGTAGTGGTTTAATTAGACAAAGGATTAGAGAGGATAGGGATTTTTGGGGAGAGAATGAGGTGATCCTATGTCCAGCCAATGACAGTAAAGGTATGGGATGAGGTAATCTTTTAATGAGTTGATAATTTATGTCGACGTCCGAGATTGGTTTAAGGGTAAAATGAGGTAATGCTGGACGAGGCAGAACCCAGAGCAGACTTGAGGGCTTAGGACAGTCGGAATGTGGGATTTGAAGAAGATGGACGCTGTCTAGGTTGAAGAGGAAATGGAAGTCAGAACAGCCGGAAGATGGATGCAGAAGTAAAGCAGTAGCACTGACCGAACTGTCACAAGTTAAGTATTATTATTATTATTGTTATTATTATTATTAATGTTATTATTATTATAATTATTACTATTACTATTACTATTACAATAATAATAATAATAATAATAATAATAATAATGATAATGATAATGATAATGATAATGATAATGATAATGATAATGATAATGATAATGATAATGATAATGATAATGATAATGATAATGATAATGATAATGATAATGATAATGATAATGATAATGATAATGATAATGATAATGATAATGATAATGATAATGATAATGATAATGATAATGATAATGATTATGATTATGATTATGATTATGATTATGATTATGATTATGTTTGCAACTATGCATATATGTTTATAAGTAGTCATGAATAAGTTGGTGCCCTCTGCTTGGCTTTCAAGTGACACTTTAGATGTTTCAAGTTTACGATTACGATAGGCTATATGTGTAGGTCTATAAACAGCACTTGTACAGGATTTGTTTCAATGTAAGAAAGGTTAACGTGTTATCTGCATTAGGCCCTATATCTCGCTAAGGCGCACTAATATTCGTATCTGGAATTTATTAGGAAAAGTAGACTTACCTTGAACACGCGAGTGACCCACCGACACTGCATTTCAGATATTGGCATGAGTCCTCCTAATGGCTGGAAGCAGCCAATCACGGCAATTGTAGATGGTGAGATGTCTGGTGGGAATACGTACTTGTACAGGTTGACCTCATTATCCTTGACCTCGAAGGCATTGTGGTCGATGAAGGGAAAGCCAAATAGATATCCGGTGGCGCAGATGATGGCATCGATGTTGTCGACAACTGACCCATCCACGAACTCCACCGATCGACCATTCAGTCGACGCACGTCCGATTTCACGATGATACTTCCAGCGATGAGTCTGTTAGGCAGCTCGTCACTGATCGTAGGAGGCTGTGCTATGAAGGGATGCTCTGGTTTGAGTCCGTAGAGTTCATGGTCGAACTGTTTATTCAGCCATCTCTCCAATATGCTATTGATGATTTTGCTGGGGATAGCATGCGTCAGATAGTTCTCGAAACGTGCGAAGTGGGCGCAGTCTAATGGAAGACCGTTGTCTGAGACTCTTCTAACGATCCAAGTTCCTCGTCTGGTGCTGAGATAAACCTAAATGAACATCAACTTGAATTAACGAACTAGCACAGCCAATAGTTATAGTCTTTTATAATCTTCTATGCTATTTTCTTCATCTCTTAGGCAAGCGGTTTAACCGGTCCATTGCAATTTTCTTATTTCGTATTATCCAATCTTTAATAGGTTTCATTCCCAACATAAATTTTCAACCCGTGCTAGATGAATGCATTCATATAATAATATAGCATCCTTTGAACACCAAGACTCTATAAGCGCATACGTGTACGTTTGGAAGAGCAGTGGATGTTTCTGGAAAGTGACATGCTGCTTGAATTTATCCAAGATAATTCTCTGCAATGCATTGAATTTGAAATCGGTTAACGCTGAACAATTGAGTTCACAAAGCTGCGTTGAATAAACATGACTTTATGACAAAGCCTTTATGTGTTGCCAAGATACTAGTGCGATTTACGCTACATCAATCTCTTGACTAAACTGGCTTTCATTGGCAAACTATTATTGCCTACTGTGGCTTTACTATTGACACTGTCAATTTTTTTCCTGCGGTCAATTATGAAAGCAAGCTTTGTCTGACCGAGAAGGCTATTCCCACAAACTTTCTTCGGGAGTAACATTAACAGTCAAGTGTTGCAATATATGTATGCCTCCATACCTGGTCACTGATCTTGCTCAGTTCCACAGAAACGTCTGCTCCAGAATTCCCGATGCCAACGACGACAACTCGTTTTCCTTCGTATCCTCGTTGGTCAGTGTAGTCGTGACTGTGGAGGATCTTTCCTTCGAATTCTTCTTGTCCCTGGAAGCGTGGTATCTTCTTCTCGGCGTGGTGACCTGAGCAGACCATCACCCCATCAAACACCTCTGTTCTGGTCAAACCCGATTCTAAGTCCTTCAGCTTCAACTTCCATCGACCGCTTTCTGCGAAATTATCCACCTGGCTAATTCTGATGACCTCGGTGCGGAAGTGAATGTGTTTCATTAAGTCGAAGTTGTCTGCATAGAGACGGAAGTAGCTGAGAACTTTCTTATTGTGCATGTAGTTTGGATAATCATCTGGAACTAGGAAGTCACTGTAGAAACTGGTTTCCTTGCTAGAATTGATGATGGTGGACTTCATGACAGTTGATCGGCCATCTGTGGGATTTTCCTTCCAGTTCCATAGTCCACCAATGTCTTCCGTTCTCTCAAAACAAACGGGTTCCAGTCCCTCATCCAAGCAGCATTTGATGGCTGGAAGACCGCTGGCACCTGCTCCTATTATCGCTATCTTCATAGTCTGTCGTTGTACTGCGTTGATCTGAAGAATCAGTTTGAATGGTTACCTATTCAGAAGCAAAATAACGTAGAGCAGTTTAAAACAATTAATAAATTAGATATAACTTTTGTAATCAGGACTGGATACGTGTATACGCCCAGGCTATGCATTTTTTTCGTTCGCTTTTCGAGTTGATGCATCCTTGTGTGGTGTTTCTAAGACAATTACTCTGGAACCGAGACATTGAACTATGAAGGTCTAAGTGAACTGGTACCTGATCGGGTTGTTGTCTAGATACCCAAGACACTGACACTCAGAAATGGAAGCGCTATATCTTACAGTGACATTGTATTGTGCTGCCGTTAACATTCAGTCTTTAACAGTGAATTTTTTATTTCAGTGTAATTCGAATGGGCCCTTGATACTCAGTACGGCAGCAAGGCTGGCAGACGAACACACAGATACGCCGAGTTTCGATTCGCAGGCGTATGTGTACGAGAATGACTGGGTTGGAGGTATTAATGAAGGTGTGTGCTCGGAAATGTTTGATGACGTAAACGCGCAGTTGAGTGTATCTGAGGTGTGTACAGATGTTGAGTCTCTCTTAGGGAATGTACATACAGGTGAATGCCTAGATGTGGAATTGGAAGTGTCTCTCTGTGTGTTTGAATCTGAAGGTATAAAGTGGATGTTGCTCAAGAATGTTGAGATTACAAATTTTTGTCTGTGTCTTGTGAATGTGATTTTTAGCTGGAGGACAACAGACATTGGTTTAAACTTAAAGGTTGGTTGTCTAAACGACTGGTTATATGAGAGCCGGGTCTTCCCAGTTTCTGACGTCATCTTGGATGTTATTCCCCTCGACCAATGCTCTCTCGTAGGCACGGTAGTCGGGGTTGACGTCATCCGGTGGTACTAAGTTACGGACAGATTTAAGGTCCATGGAAGATTTAATCCCAGTATTTATAATATGCCCGGGTTCCAACCAGTGCGGGGGCCCGGAGTTAGGAGGAAGTGATTGGTATCGATGCTCCTCTAACCTCTGTTCCCGCTCTTTCTCTTCCATCCTTCTCCTTTCTGTCTCCGTTCAACTTAAGTACCCTTCCTGACATGTTGCTAATATGCTCAGGATCACTTCTACTTGACACTAATCTTTTCTCGGCCTCGGTTCTCTTAATATTTTCCTCGTCGCCATTTTTGAAGTCGCTCTCAGTATACTCCAGGGAGGGTGCTAAGTCTTCCTGTTTAGTTGAGTAACCTAGACTTCGAATCTTGGGTTTCAATCTCCCAATTATATCATCCCGTATTGTCTCTTCTCTTCCTTCTGAAAATGATGGTCCTGGAAGATTAGCTTCTAAGACTGAGGGCTGTCCCCTATGGATACTCCTCTTTTCCATTAATCGGACACTCCTTCTCAATCCTTTACCACTGAATGAATCAGGCGGTATAGAAGTTTCCTCTTCCCCATTTCCCTCGACGCAGGTGCCTTGAGCGGAAGGAACGGAGTCGCACATTGACTCGATCCCGGACCAGGTAGGATCTGGGAACGTTTTATGGATCTCCTTCCTAATTTCTGTTATGTCTCTCTTCATTCCACTAATCTTATCTTTTCTCTTTCTTTCGTCCCTTTCGTCTGTCATTAATTTAACTACCCTTTCTTCCAACACTTCTTGTCTCTCGACCAAGTCATGGAATCGCGCATTCATGCCTTCTGACAGAGTACACAATTCCTGGCTCAACTGTTGGTCTAAATTCATTACTGTAGTGTTCACCTTTACCAGACCTTCTATTAATCTGCTAGAAATTACTTCAAGTTGCTTAGTCAAATCCTGTAGATAGTTTGGTTCCGTTCTCAGTGTTACATCGCACTCAGAAGGAATTGTCTGTTCATTAACTGATTCATTATATTCCTCTGTTTCAATCTCATCATTTAAATCAGTTTCCATCTCAACAATAATAATAAGAACAGAACGTCTCGTTTCAAAGTTATTCAAGCAATTATATATGGTTACAGATTATACATGAATTACAAGATTAAATGCAAACAACAACTCAGTCGCTCATCTCATTCACACGCGTAAAACTCAGTTATGATCACGATTAATCTTGATCTGAATTAACCTATCATAATCTATTTTACGTTCCCCAAAATAATAATAGTAATAATAATAATAATAATAGTAATTATAATAATAATAATAATAATAATTCCTATTATAAAGATAATGTACTCATCTCTCGCAGTGCCTTCAGAAGCGAAGATCTCTGCTCCACTTTCGTTATCGTCGACGCTGGGAATTTCCTTTCCAAAACAACCACATCGAACGACCTTTGGAACCGCGATCTCCTCGTCTCTTTAGCTGCGAACTCTGATTCGAAGCTCAGTCAAGACAAGTCGTTTCCTCTCCTATCCTCAGCTTCTCTCCAACAAAGACGGACTTTCCTTTTCCTCTTCGTTGAACAATTCTCTTCGGTTGTCTCGTAAATCTTCACTCATTCACGAAACTCTCACTTATCTTCAGTTTCTCTTTACACTTGTTCCTTAGTCTAGCGGGATCGAAGGTAGACGTCTCCTGGCTTCGTCCATAAACTCAAGGCATCGAAGATGGACGTCTCCGCTCTTCGACAATCAACCACTAGGCCTTTTCCACACTTCACTTCACCTAGTATAAAACACACCTGTACTCACGCAGGTAACACAGGAGGCATTACTTCTTCTCCCAAACTCTTCTCCACCCGAGTCGTCCCATCAGACAGTCCCAGAGACTGCAGGTTCTGTACAGCTTAAACAGATCTCTGCATCCCCGGTGCGGCACCAGTTCTCTCGCCTGAAAATGCCTGACTACTCTGACTTCCCGAGACCGACTGACTAGCTACTGTATTTCCAATCCTTATATTAAAATGCAAACTCACGTTTCAATGTTAGTTTACTGTAATAGGCTGCATCCTTAATTATGCATCAACCAATCACAGTTTCCTATTATCCTCAAGACTTGCCTTATTCATTAACATAAGTTAAACCCCCAACAGTGACTTGCATCTACTACATGTTAATAAAATTATAATAACTTTAACAATCATAAATATTACTGTCAATCACTGTCACACACAACGTTATCCTTACGAGCTGAACTTTTATGCGTACGCGCTGATTTAATGCTTACGTGCTGTCTTAGTCTGCACGCTGCTTAAACCTAAAATTAGCAAGTGGTTATCAGCTGGAAAGTACTGAGATGGCTCGCTGACTGTCGTGGAGCATGGTTAGCCATCTAGCCATAAGCTCCACACTTCCACCCGCCCAGAATGCTTTCTACGCCCGCGTAGAAAGAAACCGTCGGTCTTCTCTCGATGCGATTTACCTTCTTTCGAAACTAGGTCAACCTTAGCACATTCTGCTTCGACATCAAGGTTAAACTTAAGCAGTAAACAACTTATGCCTATTCAAGATTACATCTCCAAATCAACATGCTACGCGAAAATAAACCATTAATGCAATGATAACCGTACGTAAAAGATAGCTATCAGTTTCACAAAAATAGAAGTAACCTTTGTACGACCTAGAACTCATCTCTAACTTACGTAAGTGTTCAACGTAAATCCAATGCACAGAAGATAAATGACCAGAATTACTCAAAGTCAAATGACTCTCAGATGGTCTTTCGGTTACAAAATACGCAAAACTCATTCAACTCAGCAACGACAACAACAACATCGTCATACAACGCGAATAAATCAATCAACCATCCATTCCTACAACCAGCAACAGTTAAACGGACACTAGTCCTTAACCAACGAACAAAACTACCACCATCTCATCGCAATCAATACAATAATTGAAAACGGATTACGTACGATTAATGCAACAATTGTCAACAAGTTAAGTAGAGCAGGGTTAACGACACACGACTAATAATAAGAATACGTTTTTAACGATTGTTGTTGGCCAACGTATAATATGGATATATATATATAAAAAGTAGAGGCACTATGAAGACTATATACGCTTCCTACAAGCGATTTTCTGACTTAAACAGAATCCTCATATCGTTTCGGTTTCTGAATCACACGCTTTGGTCGCTCAACGATCGGAAGGTCTGCAGGCTCTTCCGGTAAGGTCGACACTTCAACGTCCGAGGCGTTTCCCGGGTCGCCCCAGCCGTCGGGTGTAGGACCATGATACGATTTTAGCTTGTCGATAAAAATTATCTTTGCCTGCGAACGAGGAGTCTTCCGAATCTGGTATAACACTGTGCTCAGCTTCTTTTCCACACGGTACGGACCTTGGAAATGACTCGCCCATTTGTCCTTCTGGTTCCGTGGTTTCCGATCGTAGTAATACCATACGTACTCTCCTATCTGGAACTCAACGTTCCTCGCACGTAGGTTGTAGCGGTACGCGCGAGCTTTTGCTTGTTTCTTCATCGTCTCTCTGGCTAACGCGAAAATGTCCTGAATCTGAACACCTTGAGTGAGCACATATTCATGACATTCTGGGGCGGTTCCTCGCACGTAGCAGTCCCCCAACACCAAGTCCAGAGGCATTGTGGTCTCCCTATTCAAGAAAAGTTTGTTAGGTGAGAACCCCGTTCCACTATGTATACTAGCTCGATAGGCGGCTAATACCATCGGTAGTTGCTCATTCCAGTCCCGATGACTTCCGGCAACAACCTTAGCTAGCATGGCGTTAAGAGTCTTGTGAAAACGTTCCAGCATACCATTCGTGCTCGGTTTATATGGGGACGTGCGGACCTTGTCAATGCCCAGAAGTCGGCAGAGATCCTGGAACAGTTCGGCCTCGAAACAGGAACCTTGATCCGTCAGAATCTGCAATGGACATCCAAAACGGGAGATCCAATGAACTACCAAGGCTTTAGCTACTGTGACCGCTTCTTGATTACGAACTGGAACAGCCTCAGCCCATCGACTGAAATGGTCGATAAAAGTAAGTATGTAGCGATGTCCTCCAGAAGTGGTGGGATGTGGCCCGGTCAAATCCAACGAAAGAACCTCACCCACATCTCCTACTACCATGTTCTGCATCGGACCTTTGTGAGCTAATTTACCACGGTGATAGCGAGCACAAGGAGTACAGCGTTGCAGTTGGATCCGAACGTCCTCGGCCCAACCCGGCCAATAAGCTCGTCGTTGTACCTGTTTCATCGTACGGCGGAGTCCAAGATGTCCTCCAGTCATGCCGACATGAGCCAACTGTATGATTGTGGCTCGGCGAGACACGGGCGGAATCAGTTGAAGCCAGCGGATTGTAGTCTCGTCCGGGTGTAACCAACGTCTCGTCAACAGTCCCTCGTGCAGCTCTAGTTGCGGCCACTGCGCGACCAGTCGCTTGACCACGCCACTTGAGTCTCTAATCTTCTCGTGTGACGGCGGTTCTTCCGACGTCAATTTGTATTGAATCACACAGCCCAAGTCTATATCATCCCGTTGTTCAGCGGCAATCGTTGCACGGCTCCAGTCAGCGGGAAGTTCCACAGTCTTTCCGGTCATGGCCGTGTCACACTTGATGACTTGAATCGCATGCGGTCGACGGGATAAGGCATCTGCATTCAAATGAGCAGTACCCGCCCTATGTTTAACCTCGAAATCAAATTCGGAGATCACGTTCAACCATCTAGCTTGTTGTCCTATGGGTGTAGGGGTCTTTTGCAGCCACTGTAGTGCTGAATGATCGGTTCTCAACAGAAATCGTCGTCCTAGCAGGTATGGTCGGTACGTCTTCAGGAAGTGAACAATTGCCAACAATTCTCTTCTCGTTACGTCGTAGTTTTGCTCTGCTAGCGAACAGACTCGACTTCCATAACAAATAACTTTTTCTACACCATCCTGTATTTGTGAAAGAACTGCCCCAATAGAGTGTCCTGAAGCATCAGTATCAAGTACATACGTATCATCATCGGTTGGTAACGCTAGAATAGGTGCCTGGGTCAAGCGATCCTTCATAGTCTCGAAAGCTGTAACACAATCCTCAGTCCAGCGAAAAGGTGTCTCTTTCTTGGTCAGACCGTGAAGTGGTCTTCCGATCTGAGCGAAATCCGGAACGAATTTCCGGTAGTACGAACATAAACCCAAGAAAGCTCTCACCTCTTTCAATTTGGTCGGAGTTGGCCAATTCTGGACAGCGGATATCTTGGCGGGATCGGTGCCTAACCCATGGCGACTCACCAAATGCCCGAGGAACATCACCTCCCGTTGCAGTAGGTGACATTTTGAGGGCTTCAACTTCAGATTTACCTTTTCCAAGCGGATCAACACTTGCTCTAACCTGTCCAAGTGCGTTTCAATATCAGATGCAAACACGATTATATCATCTAAATATATCAGGCAGATAGCGAAATTCAACCCCTTCAAGACCAAGCTCATCATTCGACTGAAACAGCTAGGGCTATTGCTAAGCCCGAAAGGAAGAACTCGGAACTGGTAACTTCCTCCTCTAGTCACAAATGCTGTTTTATGTCTGTCCTTCGGGTGCACGGATACCTGGTGATAGCCGGCCCTCAAGTCAAAAGTACTGAACCATTGGGCGCCTCCCAACGTATCCAGACACTCGCTGATCAAGGGTAAAGGGTATGCATCTTTGACGGTTTTATTATTCAGTGCCCGATAGTCAATACAAAACCGAGGAGTTCCATCCTTTTTCTTGACAAGGACCACGTTTGAAGACCAGGCGGAACAGGAGTCCTCAATCAAACCCTGTCGTAACATGGCGTCCACTTGTTCATCAATGATCGGCAGCATAGCCATCGGCTGTCGTCTGAGTGCTTGTCTGACGGGCGGTTCCATCCCCGTATCGATTTCATGCTGTACAATGTCAGTATAGCCCAAATCCCAATCGTTAAGCGAAAAGGCTCGACGATGTTTCAGTAGCAAGGTCCTGAGTCGTTCCCTTGCCTCCTCTGGCACGTCATCGGCAGCGCCCTTCCATAAAGGTCCCAGTACGTCTTCGGCTTCTGTTGAGGTTTCGGCACGAACAGCGGCGCAAACGTTCGGCTGATGGTGGTCCGCCAATTGTTCCATCACCGTCACTTCCTCTACATCGCAGCGAACCCCGTGTTTGAGACGAATCATCTTGTCCGTCGGATTCATCACCCTAATTGTCAAGTCGGTCGGCCTGGAGGGAAGAAGGGTTCCGGCCACCAGGAGTCCGGTGGGCAGTAGGGTCGGTCTCGTGGCCCACAAAGCCTCAGTATGAGTCAAACTCGGCAGAATGGCATACGCAGCAACGTCAATCTCGCTGTAGGCTGGCACCCTCACGTCTCGGACAGCGGCCACGCGTCTGCAACGCGAACTCTCTGTTCGAAAATGGATAGGTACAGGTTGACCATCTATCGTCACCCAATCCTGCTTCAGATCCCACACTAACCCATGTTCTCGCAACCAGGACATCCCGATCAGTATCTCATCTATCTGTCGAGTGACCAGAACGGGTAGTAAAATGTCACGGTCTCCTAGTGTTAAGCTCAGCACTGCTTCTCCCTCGACATGTATCGTGGATTCGTTAGCGGCTACCAGGCGTTGGTTGGTCGGCAGCATGTCCTGCGGTCGAACAAGCTTCAGGGGGCACAAGGAGAGTTCTGCACCAGTGTCCAAAAGTGCCCATTCCTCTCGTCCATGCAGAAGAATTTTCACGTAGGCGCTGCTGGAACCTACAACATACCTAATGTTGGCGGCTGGCTGTGGAGAATAGCTCGGTCCTTTAGTATCGTTGAAAAATCTCTTCGTCGGATGCTCGTGATCACCTCCGTTCCATGGCGTTGGATAACGGTCATCCGGTCGAGCGGCCCGGGTTCTCCAGTTCGGGGGCCCTCGACACTCGCGACTGATATGGCCGACCTTACCGCAGTTCCAACAGCTAATCCGGTTCCACGGATTCTGTCTCGGATGATCACTTCCCCGCTGTCTAGTCGAATCGTTATAGTGCTGATACAGTCGCCTTTTACTTCCCATTACCTTTTCATGACCGACCTCCAGCTGTCGGATCCGCTCCTCTAGACGATTTATGGTCTCGTCGGTTTCGTTTCCACTGGTCCTAATGGCTTTCACTTTTAAGGGTGGTTTCGTCGTAGAAGAATCTTCTATAGCGGCAATTGCTTGGTAGGCGGAAAGTTTCAAAGCTAAACGGTGGCAAGCTTCAAGGTCAACGGGGTCATTCTCAAGGATCTTCATGGCAACCGATCTAGATCTTAAGCTGTCGATGTAAGCTTTCACAATTACAAAGTGAGTATGTAAATTCTTTCTTTCCTGGGTAGGCAAGATCGGAAAGACGACGGATGTCAGTCACAAGTTCTTGGAGACTTTCGGTTTCACTTTGTCGCTTCGATTGTAATTGGATCTGGAAAAGTGCACGCTGATGTTGGTTACCATAGCGATCTTGCAACTTAGTAAGTAAGGCTTCTACATCCTTAGCTTCATCAGTACTTTCTTCGAATAAAATTTGAGCAGCCGGACCTGATAATGCGCAGCATAAATGGTTGTAACTAGATTCAGGTCCCCATTGATTTTGAATCTGGCACAAACGAAAACGTTTGACAAAGACTTCAACTTCTTCAGTAGCATTAAATTCTCTCAATTTAATTCTACTAGACGTACTTTCTTTTATCTTTGCAGTGTCGGCACTCGTAGTTGGCTGAGCTATGGAATTCTCTTCTGGTTTTCGTCCATGTACTTCGTCGGTGGAATTCTGTGTCGATACGGTTGTTACGACTTTACAGGTAGGTAACTTCGAACATTCTCTCCTTTCTTCATTTGGCTGTCTGATGTAATCGGATTCTTTGGCTAGTTCCTTGTTTCAATTGACTACTAGACTCGTAACACAATGCACCTGTCCTGCGATCTGGCTTCCACTCCCTTGTACAAATTGGTGGCTTTATGTTGTGTCTTCCTATAACGTAAGGTTGCTCTGTCAAGTCTTCATGCTCACAATTCATCCATTCATCTTTTAGATGAGACTCACGTAATCTACGGTTGTCGTTGTCTGGTCTGTGGAATCCTTTTGATACCTCAGATGGTTGCATCCTAACTGATGGCACTGGTCTAGCCATTGTAGTAATCAACTGGGTTTCATCATACCATCTGGCTGGTATTGAACGTGTATCACCTGAGTAACTTCGCTTCTGTTGATCAAACTCTTCACTTTTCCTTGGGGTAGAGAGTGTAGATGACCTAAGCTCTGGATTATTTGCTGTGTATTGTCTCTGTACTCTTCCTTAAATGCTAGCTCTGGCTCATACTTTCGGTTAGAAAACTTCAAATTGGATTCATGGCACCCATGTTTAAAATTTTCCCTTGGAAAGTAATCACTAATTAATTCTCCTTTCTTTCTTTGAATAAATTGTGCTCGTGATCGTAACCTTGTTTTATCATTTTCCTCATCAATCACATTCACATCAACATCATGCCAAACAGGTTCATTCGTATCACTCCACATACGATTAGGTTGATTCACATCATCAGCCATTCTTTCATCATCATAATCATCATTATGTAAAAGGGTCACAACATTCTGTTGAAATCTACGACTAGGTTGTCCGACAGCAGAATCACTCTCTTTTGGGTGATCTGACCTTTCAACCTCTAATGATTTTATAAGATCAGTTCGTGAATCGTGGTTTGACTGGAACACATCACTGACCTGAGATTTACTAGTGCCAGAGAGAAACGAAGAGTGTTTGTCATTTCTTTGCGATGACAACCCCTCTCGTCCTCCTAAAGTAACTCTAGAGTCGGCTTTTGCTTGAATTGCTCCGCCAGACCCAACAAAAGAAATGCTCGTACCAAGGAAATGATTAGGAAAACCACCTTTTTCTTTTGTAGGTTGATTAACTTCATCATTTCTACGCATTCGTTCGGGACAGATTTTAACGTACCTCTCTTCATTAGGTTTTTTATCCATATCAAAATCATCATCATCAACATCAACAATTGAGGGATAACCTATGGGAGGGTTTCTATCCATCTTATCGCATCCTACGTCGCCACTTGTGGGAGCCGGGTCTTCCCAGTTTCTGACGTCATTTTGGATGTTATTCCCCTCGACCAATGCTCTCCCGTAGGCACGGTAGTCGGGGTTGACGTCATCCGGTGGTACCAGTCGGGATTCCGCAAGGGCCATTCCACGGAAACCCTGCTAGTCCGCCTCCTTTCTGACATTTATGGGGCTATCGATAAATCTCAGGTCACCCTTCTGGCCCTGTTCGATGTGAGCGCTGCATTCGATACAGTAGACCATGAGATCCTCCTGCAGCGCTTATCTGTCTCCTTCGGCCTTTCTGGTAATATGCTTGGATGGCTTACCTCTTTCCTGCAGGACCGTTCCTTCAAGGTAGCCCACGGTTCCACTAAGTCCTCTTGGGTCCCTGCACCATTTGGTATACCCCAGGGCTCCGTGCTTGGTCCTCTTCTGTACATAATCTTCACTGCTGACCTGGGACCCCTGCTTGCGGCTGGGGCTACCCTGAGCCAATCGTACGCTGATGACATTCAAGCGTACGCCCACTGCTTGGCGGGGCAGGCGATCTCTGCGGTGGAAACAATGAACCGGGCCATTGAGACCCTGCAAGCCTGGATGTCATCAAACCGCTTGCGGCTTAACCCGACCAAGACACAGCTTATCTGGCTTGGCACCCGTCAGCAGCTTGCTAAGGTAGACATTGCTTCCATTACCTCAAAATATCCGCACCTCACCTTCTCATCCTCAGTCCGAGACCTGGGAGTAACCCTAGACCAGGAGCTTACGTTGGTCCAACACATTAATCTCCTTTGCCGTAGCTGTTACTACCAGCTCCGGCAACTCAGGGTGATATCCCGGTCCCTCTCCCCAGAAGCTGCTTCTACGCTGGTTCATTCCTTCGTAGTCTCCCGTCTGGACTACTGTAGTGCCATATATGATGGGCTCCCAGCTTGCCGGCTTAAATGCCTTAACAGAGTCCTGCGCACGGCTGCCCGCCTTGTGGGCCGCATCCCTAAGTTCTCTCGAGTCTCCTGGTATGTGCGGGATGTCCTCCATTGGCTCCCCTATCCGCAGCGCATTGCCTACCGGGTCTCTGCATTGGTCCGGCGCTGCACTGAGGGCCTGGCTCCTCCATATCTGCGGGAACGCTGCTGCCCTACTGTGACTGTTCCGCGTCGTGGCTCGTTGCGCTCAGCGGTGCAAGCAGAGTTCCTTGTCCCCCGTGCTCGGACTGCTATCCGACAGCGCCGCGCCTTCTCTGTGGCTGGCCCGGTGACCTGGAATGGGCTTCCGGTGGCACTGCGTCTGACCTCAATAGGACACTCTGCCCAGTTCTTCTCTAGCCTTAAGACTGTCCTGTTTGACCGAGGTTGGGCTGGGAGCGCTCCTGAGAAGACTGTCTTGAAGGGGCGCTATATAAAACTACTGTAATAATAATAATAATTTATAATATGCCCGGGTTCCAACCAGTGCGGGGGCCCATAGTTAGGAGGAATTGATTGGTATCGATGCTCCTCTAACCTCTGTTCCCGCTCTTCTCTTCCATCCTTCTCCTTTCTGTCTCCGCTCAACTTAAGTACCCTTCCTGACATGTTGCTAATATGCTCAGGATCACTTGCGCTTGACACTAATCTTTTCTCGGCCTCGGTTCTCTTAATATTTTCCTCGTCGCCATTTTTGAAGTCGCTATCAGTATACTCCAGGGAGGGTGCTAAGTCTTCCTGTTTAGTTGAGTAACCTAGACTTCGAATCTTGGGTTTCAATCTCCCAATTATATCATCCCGTATTGTCTCTTCTCTTCCTTCTGAAAATGATGGTCCTGGAAGATTAGCTTCTAAGACTGAGGGCTGTCCCCTATGGATACTCCTCTTTTCCATTAATCGGACACTCCTTCTCAATCCTTTACCACTGAATGAATCAGGCGGTATAGAAGTTTTCTCTTCCTCATTTCCCTCGACGCAGGTGCCTTGAGCGGAAGGAACGGAGTCGCACATTGACTCGATCCCGGACCAGGTAGGATCTGGGAACGGTTTATGACTCTGCTTCCTAATTTCTGTTATGTCTCCCTTCATTCCACTAATCTTATCTTTTCTCTTTCTTTCGTCAAACCCGTCTGTCATTAATTTAACTACCCTTCCTTCCAAGACTTCTTGTCTCTCAACCAAGTCATGGAATCGCGCATTCATGACCTCTGACAGAGTACACAATTCCTGGCTCAACTGTTGGTCTAAATTCGTTACTGTAGTGTTCACCTTTACCAGACCTTCTATTAATCTGCTAGAAATTACTTCAAGTTGCTTGGTCAAATCCTGTAAATAGTTTGGTTCCGTTCTCAGTGTTACTTCGCACTCAGAAGGAATTGTCTGTTCATTATCTGATTCATTATATTTCTCTGTTTCAATCTCATCATCTAAATCAGTTTCCATCTCAACAATAAGAATAATAAAAGAACGTCTCGTTTCAAGGTTATTCAAGCAATGATATAGGGTTACAGATTATACATGAATTACAGGATTAAATGCAACTACAACTCAGTCGCTCATCTCATTCACACGCGTAAAACTCAGTTATGATCACGATTAATCTTTATCTGAATTAACCTATCATAATCTATTTTACGTTCCCCAAAATAATAATGATGGTAAAGATGATAATAATACTAATAATAATAGTAATTATAATAATAATAATAATAATAATTCCTATTATAAAGATAATGTACTCATCTCTCGCAATGCCTTCAGAAGCGAAGATCTCTGCTCCACTTTCGTTATCGTCGACGCTGGAATTTCCTTTCCAAAACAACCACATCGAACGACCTTTGGAACCGCGATCTCCTCGTCTCTTTAGCTGCGAACTCTGATTCGAAGCTCAGCTCAAGACAAGTCGTTTCCTCTCCTGGCCTCAGCTTCTCTCCAACAAAGACGGACTTTCCTTTTCCTCTTCGTTGAACAATTCTCTTCGGTTGTCTCGTAAATCTTCACTCATTCACGAAACTCTCAGTTATCTTCTCTTTCTCTTTACACTTGTTCCTTAGTCTAGCGGGATCGAAGGTAGACGTCTCCTGGCTTCGTCCATAAACTCAAGGCATCGAAGATGGACGTCTCCGCTCTTCGACAATCAACCACTAGGCCTTTTCCACACTTTACTTCACCTAGTATAAAACACACCTGTACTCGCAGGTAACATAGGAGGCATTACTCTTCTCCCAAACTCTTCTCCACACGAGTCGTCCCATCAGACAGTCTCAGAGACTGCAGGTTCTGTACAGCTTAAACAGATCTCTGCATCCCTGGTGCGGCACCAGTTCTCTCGCCTGAAAATGCCTGACTACTCTGACTTCCCGAGACCGACTGACTAGCTACTGTATTTCCAATCCTTATATCAAAACGCAAACTCACGTTTCAATGTTAGTTTACTGTAATAGGCTGCATCCTTAATTATGCATCAACCAATCACAGTTTCCTATTATCCTCAAGACTTGCCTTATTCATTAACATAAGTTAAACCCCCAACGGTGACTTGCATCTACTACATGTTAATAAAATTATAATAACTTTAACAATCATAAATCTTACTGTCAATCACTGTCACACACACTGTTATCCTTACGAGCTGAACTTTTATGCGTACGCGCTGATTTAATGCTTACGTGCTGTCTTAGTCTGCACGCTGCTTAAACCTAAGATTAGCAAGTGGTTATCAGCTGGAAAGTTTCAAGGTTGCTCGCTGACTGTCGTGGAGCATGGTTAGCCATCAAACCATAAGCTCCACAGTTACTGATATTGGTCAGTTACGGATCAATGAGTTAATGAGTTTGTTGAGAAGTTGGATTTATGCCGTGGGAAAGAATGGAATTTTACGGTTGAGGCGCAAGAACAGTTGTTGAGTGAGAGTATAAAGTCACGGGTTATTTCTGAATTGGACATGAACGTTGTGTTGGAAATGTGTCCGGTTGATACGTCGCAGAGGTTGCATGAGAGTGCTAAGGCAATGTTGTCTGTAGATTCTGTGCTGACAACAGTGGTTGTTGCTACTACGTCCGTGTTGATTTCTGGGAGTTGCAATTCTTCTACGGTAGCACTGATGTGCATGGATGTGGATTTTGGCGAGAAGGTAATTCTTGTGCGGAAGACTGTTTTGATACAATTCAGATGAATTATGGGTCGACTGAAGTTTTCGTGAAGGTTGTTTTGATTCAGGTTGTCACCATAATGCCCCGTGTATTGTCAGATGTAGCAGCTAATTTTGTCAAGGCATTCTGCCAGAGCCCGTTCATTGGATTTGGACAAACTGGTGTCCACATTTGTAGCAGTGTGTCCACATTCCGCATATACCTGACAGCATAGGCCTAAGTCCTACTGTTGTCACTTGTCACGAGTTACTTGAGCATTTGCGTAAACAATACCTGACTCAGTGGCTGTACTTGTTGAACGTTTTGCTTTTGAAAACTGTTGTGCATGCTACCCATCTGACACTCTGACCTGGGGCTTGTCCCACTTTGACCTTGGGCAAGCCGCCAGACAACCATTATAGTGCAGAGAAGGCCGATTTATGTCGAGCGCTTGCCATAAATCGCCCTCTTGCATGACTGCCCGGACTATGTCCTGGTTAAAAATGTTGCTGGCGCCGCCTAAAAGACAACAATGGAGTCTGTCGAACATACAGACGAGTCCATGCAGCCGGAGGGAGACAACAGATTACCGGAACCAGTCCCTCTGAATCGGACTCATCGACATTTTATATAAACAGGCCTAAGTCTTCATATAAACAGTGTCTGCACTGACATACTCTACCCCGGTATAATTTGCTTTTATCTAGGGCCTACTAGTCTACTTAACCACTTACCTTGCATTTTGCACTGTTGTGAAACAAGGTAAAAAACAACACAAACTGCATGTAGAATTTCTCTTTATAAAGAAATGTCAGGCAGCCCTGACAAGTGGCTTTGCCTCTGGACTGAGTCTGGACCCCAGTAAGGGAAACCCCAGACACCCAATATAGACTCGCCCTTCCGCGCTCGCCATGTGCAGTGATAAATTTTCCAAAACATGCTCTGCAATATAATAGCCAGTGTGATTCTCCTTACAGATTTTATATTAGCTAGAGTCATAGTTATAGTTAATGGTCTTTCATTTTAGTTATAGTAGCCTAAGTCCGTATATTCTACATTAAGCCAATTGCATATCCGCACTCTGGTGTACATACGTCTCAATAGCAATCAGCTGTCAATATGAGTTCAGCATTCTAACTATAAAACTAGTTACACAGTTGTAGGCTAGTTCGTATTATTTTTTAGTTATTGTCATAGTTACTGGATTTTTATTTTGGTTACTCCTTAGTTACAATAAGACAAGCGAAATTGACTACAGACGCGGCAGCTGTGAATATTAAGAAGCGTTGCACAACTTACTTAGAGTTAACGAATATTGATTTATTTAGTTTACTATGACTACTAATTTTGCGAATTTGCGCTAGTCCGCTTGGGTCGCAATCGCTTTAGAAACCTTTACAACATAACTAAATCTAATAAATGCAACTTCATTTTTATTTTTTAAACTTAAAACAATAATCTTTCGTCTGTGCAGTTATACATGTAATTATAGTAGTCAATAATAATTTTTTAGTTACAGTTAGAGTTATCGTTAACGAAATCAATTTATTTTCGTTAACGAACATTTTCGTTACTATTATCGTTTACAAGAATCATTGTACACAGCTTCCTCTCTGTGCGATACTTGCACTGGCTCCCCATCCAGCATCGTATTCAAGATACCTGACCCTCATGCGGAAATAGTCTTGTTGGCTCTGGTCCTTCATGCATTGTAACTAAGGAACTTCTGCATTTCAGTCTCCTCGGTCCCTGATCGCGGCGCCCTTCCGTCGGCTGCCCATGTAGGCCTATTCCTGTATGTTCCTCGTATGCATAATGCTATAGTTCAGTCCAGAAGCTTTGCCTACGCTGGGCCCACCAGCTGGTGTTATAATTACAATTGCAATATGTAATTATTTTCCACAGAAATTAACCAGACCTTTACTTCCGTGTCATTTATTTTAATGTGAACACGCACTCTTTTTCTGTGTATCTATCCGTCTTTAATTGGAAACTGTTCCCCGACTGAGGCTGTGTAAGGAACACAAGTTGTATGTAAACAACCAACGGTCACCGGGTCGAAACGAAATCGCTCATATGTATGCATGTATGTTATGTATATGGACTGTTAGAAAGCGCTCTCAGCCTTGCGTCACAAACGCAAACTTCATGCAGCGCAATTAGTCCTACAACTTTTAATATAATGGCAGAAACTGTTAAGAATAACCGTTCATCGCCCATTTTAAGCCTAAATCTTGTGTTTAGGCGGCTGAGAGGCAGCCGCGTAGCTCTCGTATGTGCAGAGAGTGCAAGACACCCGGGCCCACGACCTCCAGCGACCCACAGAAGACCGCAAGAACACGAGGCCTTATCATGAGAAAATGGTTCAAGGTAATCATTTGGAGGTGGGTTTCGTAACTAGGCGTTCCATGCATACACAATCGAGACCTTCGTGCCGGTTTCAAGTCAATTGCTGCGCTCGGCTATCTATGGAGGTCTTTCATTACCTTGCTTCTAGAATTCAGCACGAGCACACCACGACCACTCGTGAATCGGTCCACCCACGTGCAATAATCTTCCCCTAACATAATTATGTACTCTTGCGCTTCATTCTGGCGAGGTTATATTTTCTTCTTATTTGAAGGCGCAATTGGATCAATTCGACAGCCATTTTCGAACGTTTCTAGGAAGTCCTCTGTCGCTTTTCAGTTTCATTCAGCGTACGTCTCTAGAGTCCCTATTGCAGAGAGCATTCGTAATCGTAAACTACAAATTTAAAAAGCTTCGCTTTAAAGCTAACGCAGTGTACCAGCTTATTCACGAGCACTGGTGAAAATAAAACGGATTTATTTTTGCAACCCTATTAACAATATTGTATTTGGTTACTTACACTGTTCTACCAACGAAATCTTCGAGTTAAGAGCCAAGGAAGCAAAAAACACCAGCAGAGATCTTAAGTGAAGAGAAACACTAACGGATCAAAACCATCACGCGATCTCACGTGCTGAAGGCAGTTCCGGCAGCACTCTTCTGTACTGCCTTAAATACAGTCGTGTCATATATAACCGTGAGAACCGTCGTCATCCTTTTTGCCTCAGCGTCAATGTAGGCCTACATAACAATGTTTATGCTAAAAAAGATTTACACCTTAAGTGTTGACTGAAAACTTAATTCCTGGTATGGTAAACATTAAGCTTATAGCTTCTACCAACGTATTTCTCAGAGGGTATGGCAAAAGTCGTCCCTTTGGAATGGACTTTGTGATTCGCGACTTTGGAACGAAACGTAGCCGATACAGTGTCTAAAACATTTGTTTTTAAAGTTTCGATTGCAAATAAGTTAGTGTACGTCGACCTAGGAGCCTATTTTTTATCGCATTCGAGGGGTTCTAATAAGGCGTTAAGTTCGTGCACGTTGACCTAGTAGCAAAGTGTCCTTCTATACACTTTGACCTAATAGCCTATTGTTACCGCTTTCGATGGGCTCTAATAAGGCGATAAACATATGCTAAGCATTTAAAAGATTTCGGTTGAACACCAATGTGGTCCACTACATCACAAAAAAGTCACAGAAGCCTCTGAACCACATCCCACGCCACGCGCCTCTCCCCCAACAGCAGGGTAGATGCCTATTATTAGAATCAGGCTACTGATCAAGTCTACAGGTTCTCATATAATTCGATTTTACGTGGGTTAATGGAGTGGTTTGGAAGGATTTCACCGGATAAAATCTGTGAAAAACGAGAGTTAAATATTAAGACTGATCCGTGGCTGTAGAAGGCTTACAACGACCACCGTAGCGCCTACAGTTTGCCCACACTTGTCCGTCGGGGCGTTTTAAACAGCGACGCTGGGTACAATGACTGCTAGCTCGCACTGCTCCACACGGGGTCCTGCAGCTAACCGCTGGAAACCGGGTCTGTGGACCGCTCAGGACTTGTTAGACAGGGAAAATATTGCCAGCCCTTGTTGGGACCGCTTGGCTGTGTTCGCACTTCGCACGAGGTCACAAAATAATGTTGTCCGACAAAGTACAGACGAGCGTCGCCTGCGCTCGGCTGCTAGAGGAGCGCTGCGGGAATTCGGACCTGTGGGACGTGGCTGTCTGGGATTCCCTATGAGTGTATTGGGTGATGAATAGTTTAAGGGAGATTAATAATTCAAGTTAAAATTAGCAATTGTTAAGATTAGTTAAGATTGTTTATAATGTACAACTGTGAACATTATACTATGTTTTCTTTTGATTTTGTTTGTTTGTTTGTTTTAAATCTTGTACTGCAATGTTTTGTTATTTAGTTGTTTGGCTATGATTTAGCCCTAACATTGTTATTTAAGTTGAATTTTCTATAACTATATTATCATAAAAATCGTCTTGCCATCAGTAAATGTAATATGGAAAAGAGGCAGCCCTGCAATAGCGGATAATTTTATCCTTTAGGGCTGTCCTATTGACGGCATCAGCAGATTAACATTTTTTAAATGACTGCTTGTTAATTAATTGTGCTGTTGTTGATTCAATAAACGGCTGATTGATTGATTGATTGTCTTGATTTATAAAACAAAACGAATTATATTGGTCTGTCGCCTATACATGCTATTGTGGCGCAGCTACGCAGTAATGTAATATAGATAGTGTGGTCTGTAATTCTTCAGAGAATTACTTCATGAATCTGGCTATTCTAACTTTACTATTTGCAAATGTGTCTATCAAGTCATCAAGTTAAAAAGCTTGGACCCTTGGGACCTCGGGTCGAGTCGGGCCCCTGGACTTTGTCCACCGTCGTTAATCTGATGTCCAGAGTGAACTGTCTAGTGTGTACAGTTCCGAAACGCTGTTCTTGTTTTTGGGTAATTCTGATAGAATCCGTGTTCCATTCTCCTTCAATGATTCCATTTCTTCATTCATGGCTGTAGCCTGTAGGCCGCTGTTCTGCTTGTTTACGAGATATTGCTTCCCTGTGTAACCTTGGTTTCCTGTATAATCTTGGTTTCTTGTAAGAATAAAAGTTCGTTCTACTCATAAAACTATCAACTATCATCTTTAAGGTACAACATTCTGGATAAGGATGAGATTATTGTATTATATTTTACTTTTGTTTATTAAATCACTATGGGCAGACAGAACGCCGCTCCTTTACAAGTGTAAGGTTTGGGTGTTAAGTTTATAGTGTAGTCTATAGTTCACCACGAAATTACTGTGAGGCACTAGAATGAGTGAAAATAGGTTGTGTTAAATTCAACGATTTAATGTAAAAATAAAAGTTCGTTCTACACTTCTACTCATAAAACTATAGGCCTAAGTCTTTAACTTTAAGCCACAACACTCGGTGAGTTCTTTTGACCCTGACGAAGAAACTCCATAACAGGAAGTAGGCTATAGAGCAGCTACAAAACCTAGCTTCCGGGATCCTACTTCCTAGCCTCTATCGAACAAACACCATGTAGTCGTTATATAGTTTAACAGGATGAACTTTCATCGAGGTTCCGATATTTTGGACCACGTTTTCTTAAAGGCTAGTTTAGATTTTGGTATATAGGCCTACAGGCCTGGATTAACCACGGGTCCAGTGGGTCCAAGGACCCAGGCCTACTAAAAATTTCACAAATAAGGGGCTTACCATTAGAATGCTACCTTTAAACTTTTATGCATTTCGTTAGCTCCGTTAGGCCTTTAGGGTTCCCACGACAGCTTACTCTGCTGAGGCTGCTTTTAGCCTCATCCGCTCATCACCATCAGCGTCAGGTCCACTTGCTCAACCTTAACCTCTGGCCCAGCTGAAGTTTTTCTGTATAAGTCAGTGCTGTTGCCAATGATTAACCCAATTTCATGGAGTTGTACACACCAGTACACGAACTCGGACGGGTGTCTACGCCTATGCATGGCCAGCTGTCGCATTAGGTTTCAGCAGGCCAGCTTAGCAGGCCGGCGGGCCCCACACGGCGCGCAAAACCTCAGTACATGTATCATCATTATCAGCATCAATGCTGCATCATCATCATCATCATCATCATCATCATCATCATCATCATCATCATCATCATCATCATCAAATATTCGTTTATTAGAAGAAAAATCAAGTTGACACAGCGGCAACTTAAATAAGCAATAGTGAATTATGCGGCAGGTTCAGAGACGGCTATAGCCCGCGTGGTCTAATAAATAGACTATAGTCAAACCTGCCCCTGAGCTATAGAGAAGTCGGGGAATAAAATTCCTATCATCCTTTGGAGTCAGTTTCTATCCGTGGGACTGAGTTCGTAGATTACATGTGGTGTATGTAGGGGAGACAGCCTGGAAGTGGCATGTTGTCTCAATTTTCTGTTTTTTGGTTATGCACACCGCGTTAATAAAGTTATTACCAATCCTAAGAATGTACTGGGAAGGCATACTATTCCTTGATAAGTAAAACGCAAAATAATCACAAATATTAAAAAGCACTATTTAGTAAAATAGTTTTAACATGAGCCCCACATATGACAACTTGCCCGACATCGGGGTATGTTGTCTCGCAGATGGGGGCATGTTGTCACAAATAAAATCTGACACTGAAAAATAAAAATAAATATTGTATGAAAATACAAACTCATTGATAAAAGTCTAATCCGACTACAAATAACAAATCCTAACTGACAGCAAGCGCAGCTCCAAGAGGAACCCGTTCCAGAGCAAGGGACCAACGATTGAAAAGGCTCTGTCTATCTGATGTATGGGCGAAAAGGACGAGAAGCACATCCCGCTCGGTAGAGCGGATGGGATCGACACACGGGTCGCCTGCGGTAGGGCAGCAGAACTAACGAAGGTAGGCTGGGACAAAACCCAACAGGCACCGCCATACCAAAGTCGCAATCCGATATGCGATACGCTGCTGGAGGGGGAGCCAGTGCAGCATGTCCAGCATGCAGCCAGAGATTTGTCCTAATCTGGGGATGCGTCCGATGAGGCGTGCTGGAGAGCGTAAGACCCGGTCTAGGAACCTCAGCCGCTGAGCTGGTAGGCCAACACAGAGTGAGCAGCAGTAGGCCTAATTAAGTCGGTGTGTGATGAAGGAGTGAATGAGGGTGACGCAGAGGAGAAAAACTGTACAGTAACTTTGGAGGACAGATATTTTCGGGGACCGGATTTTTGCATTGGGGCGGGGACAGATGGGCCGCAGTCAAAACTTTGGGGGACAGTTGCTGATCTCACACCCAGAGTTGAAGCATACGCAGAACTTGATCAACGTTGCTAATCTGTGGACAAAACAAAAACAGCTAGGAACTGAACTTAAATGTTTGTAAACAAGCTGCGGCCATGTCAACTTGTATCGGGGGCCCGATAGCGCATTGGATAACACGCTAGCATGGAGAGCGAGAGATACCGAGTTCGAGTCCCTTAGGGTGGACATGCTTTGTAGGCTGCTATTAGCGCCGTGTATTGTAGGCTGTCCGTTCTGTTAGTAGTTAAGATTTATGTCTTCTGTCATGTGTGTTCTTGTGAATTGTTTCAATTGCATAACATGTAAATGTACAGCGCAGTGTGTTTGTCAGGCGCTTCAATAAAGAAAAAGATTATTATTATTATTATTAGAATAAACAAATATTATTAGTATTATTATTATTATTACGTTGTCATTTTCTATACGTCGACGAAGTAAATGAGGCTTCCAATTATATTTAAAGTTTTGTGTGAATTTTTTATTCGAACGATGTGAATATGTAACTTAGCGATGAATGGATTCAATGGCTAGCATTTTTGAGTCAACTACCGTCAGTGCCAACCAAACCATCGCCTCTCCAAATGTTGCAAATAATGAAGGAATACAATTTGTAATCAGGTTTTCCGAGTGTTTGCATAGCTCTGCGTATAGCCTATATCTTACACTTCCTGTGTCTAACTACAGTACTGAAAGATCGTTTAGCTACTTAAAACGCATCAAAAATGCTTTAAGATCTACGATGGGACAAACTAGACTGACAAATTTAACACTTAGGAACATTGAGTGTGAATTGTAGAACAGTTAGATTTTTAGAATATTGTTGACAGTTTTTCTATTGTAAAAGCACGTTGTAAACAGTTTTAAATTCATAACTATCTGTTCTATAATTTATATTTCGTCAACACTTGTCGTTTTGGTAAATTTGCTTGAGCGTATATAGGGGCCTACTATACAATTTTAGAACCAGGCTTATACAAAATGTTAATCCGGCCCTGGGTATCTAGCATAAGTTATTAAGTTACATGTTTACCGCAGATTTTTCCGTAATTTGTAAGATATAACGGCTAGCCTACAGAGTGACCAGAAACCGCGATTTTCCGTTAATACAATATAATGGTAGTAAAACTTAGCAATCTAAGCTATGTAATCAAAAGTAAACAATTCACAGGCCTACCATGTTTCGCTACAGATCGAATCCAATTAAACGTTTTATAATGGGGAAAAGTTCGCTTAAACTTAAACATACATTTAACGAAACACGTAACACGTTCAAGCAGGTTTCTACTTCTACTGGTATAGTTGATTAAGCTTATTCAGTCAAACGAAACTGAAGGAAACTGATAGAAGTTTATGACCAGATGTTCTTCGTTGATCAATGTCTGCACCTTCTGATCATCGTGGAAACATTGACTGCACCTCATCTGTTAGTCATTGACCCACATAAATCGCAAGAAAACACAAGACAATAGCCAGGAAGACGACAAAACGAAATCTCATCGTGGAGGAATGACCATTCTTCGGAAGTTTCCTTGTCTGCAGTGGTGCAGCCACGCGATCCATAATCGTCAGGATGGCATTCCTGGCCCCGGGCCAAGCCCCGTGGCCCATGACTCGGTATTGGGTTGGCGAAATAGGACCAAACAATATCGCATACGCCAGTTTCGGATCCGTCAGAAATAGACGAGCTAAAATCAAAAAGGGCATAGGTGTGACCATAGACTTAGGCCTAAAGCATACAGGTACAGTATCATATCTATTATGTGTACAAACTGTGACACGGACTGCTGTTTACATGTATCTTGTTATCAAACTTCCACCAAGGTCGCCTGCTACTGAGTTCATGTCTTGTAGATAAAATTACACTCGCAATAGTTATCTTAATTACGTGTGTAGTCCTTATACGGAGTTGACGGTTCGCTGCACAGTTACCTTGCTATAATACTTAATGGGTGAAGTTCCTTGACTGTTAAACTAAATACTATTACACTATTAGGGTTACAATTTACTGACGGTTCGGCTACAACTATTACACTTTTCTGATTAAACTTAGTGACTGTTACCT
Source organism: Aporrectodea caliginosa (assembly GCA_020284085.1). Taxonomy (NCBI): domain Eukaryota; kingdom Metazoa; phylum Annelida; class Clitellata; order Crassiclitellata; family Lumbricidae; genus Aporrectodea; species Aporrectodea caliginosa. The sequence goes on from JACEVL010000842.1 coordinate 711,720, forward strand.
TACGTAATAGAACACTGTTACATTCACGTTGACATTTATTATATTGTGTTGGGACACTTTATTTAGCCATACAGAAGGGTTCTTTTAACTTTTGTTCACAGTGTACGAGACAAGCCTTTAAAGTTAAACACCCTTGACCGACTGCAACAGAACGACGGCCCGATAGTACATGCATCTCTGCACAGCGTATCATACGCAGTAATGCAGCAATAGTAGTTGCCAGCCGTAGCCTACGTGTCTACAGTTTGAATACAATATCGATAGTTTCATTTCTAGGGCATTTAGTAAGAAGCTATTTGTAGATGTGTCTCCGACAGCTGCAGTGATACCAAGTAACGGTGTCCTGTCTTACCTAGATGTTTGACCATCCTTGGACTACCATTCAGGCCAGGTGGTGCCAGCTCAGTCCGCCATGCCGTCAGAGGTGGTATGTTCGAGAGTTTCAAAGAGTCCTGTCTTTGGACTGTTGTGGTCGTGATTATACCAGTCGTGGTTGGACTGGGAGCGCTTCTGAGTAGATTACCTTGAAGGGGCGCTATATAAATACTCCTTAATAATAATAATAATAATAATAATAATAATAATAATAATAATAATAATAATAATAATAATAATAATAATAATAATAATAATAATAATAATAATAATAATAATAATAATAATAATAATAGTTGAAAGATCAGCCCATTCTACTTAGGGATTGCATTTCTGGTATGAAAAGCCTGTATACCAGTCTTTACTAGAGGCATGCAAACAAGTGTGTTACATATACACGTTTCACCTTTAATAGTTCGTGTAGCTCACCTGGCTCTTGTTTAGCTGCACAAAGCAAATTCTTATAACATAATAGACCCCCAAAGGCCATAGGCCACACATCAGGACGCCGAGATCAGAGGTCCAATTATTTCTAGAAGCCAAGACCACTGCCCTAAATTAACGGTCCAGTTAAAGAGTCATGCAGACTTTGACGGTAAATAGTTGGTGCTGCCCTATTCCTTCTGGTTAATAATTTGCGGCAAGAAACAGACTTTTCCGTGTCAGATAGCTTTCCACCCAAAAAAATGCTATTGGTTTAGCAAATAATCGATCAGTTTATCTGGGATGCAGGCTGCTTCGAGAGGCAGATTCTTAGCAGAAGACAATGCACATTTCTTGGCGTCATTACGGACGTCAGCGATAATTCGATTGCTCCCAACCTTTTTATTGGGCAAAATCCGGCCAGAATCGACTTCCGGATCAACATTAGGCCCAACCCTATAGTATCACAAAGCTGGCAATACTTACCCAAATCAGGTTTACAGCCGCATAGTTCTGCGATTTCGTCCATGAAAGGCATGAAGTCGACCTGAATCGTATGTCGAGTCGACTTCACGTAACGCTTTGATAGTGTTTCCCTTTTCTTCCGTATATTCGTCCACATGATTTGAGACGATGGCAAACTCAACTCTCTCTATGAATTTGGAAGAAAAAATAAATAACGCAATGCCTGAAGTATACAGGCCTACTCAAACCAGTCTGCATTCACCATTTTGTTAACGACGAATGCAATTTAGCCTTATTGTTGAGTTAACATCAGCCTCTTGATTTTGGTGAAATCAAAAATTACTACTGTTACAGTACAGGACCTATATTCTACTATCTGCATCAGTCAACAGCTGAAAAACACACGAGCCTACCAGTTTAGAAAGGCCTATGTTCCTTAGACATAGGCTACCTAGCGAAACAAAGGTGTTCTTCCAGACTTAAGAAATAACTCCTTAGGCATATTTTAAATTAGCCTAAAATTAAGGACTAGAAGTTTGCCCGTCCTAAGACGGTTAAAAACAATTTGAAAATGTCAAAAAATGCGTTATGATTGACATAAATCTTCTCACTGTTCATTGTTTTCCTCCCTCCCTCTCTCCCCGTTCTTTCCTGCCCCCCATCCCCGCTGTCCGTACCTCCTTCCCTCCCTTCTATGTCAGTCCGTCCCTCCCCGTACGTCCCTCGCGGCGATCATGTGTAGCTGACCCGTCGCATCCCCTCCCCATCCCCTTATAGAAATATAGAAGGACCCACATGTCGTGTTGTGCATGATCTCGTGTTGCTATGACAACGTTTGTAATTATTGCGATGAAGTGGAATGACGTAAGCCAGATTGTCTATGGCGATGAAGGCGAAAACAGCATAACAGGTCAACAGCGTAACATGGCGCTTCAAACGCAAGCACGCATGCACAGAGATTTCTGTTCTATTATTGTTATTTCACAGGTTAACAATGACTTAACGACAGCAGAAATAATGCGCATTAAATATTAAGCGCCAGGACTTCCCAAACTAGATATATTTGTGCGTGTGTGTGTGTAGGATTGTACGTCCTATGTACGTATGTATATATTTTTGTAGGATGTATGTATATGTATGTACGCATTATATGCATGTATGCAACTATGCATGTATGATTGTATGTTTATAGTATAGTCATGAATAAGCTGGTCTCCTCTGTTTGGCTTTCAAGTTACACTTTATAAGTTTGAGGCTTACGATTACGATAGGCAAAATATCTACATGTAGGTGTATAAACATAAACATACAGCACCTGTACAGGTTTTGTTTCAATTCAATGAAGGTTAACGATCTATCTGCATTACAAGTATAACTCATTATGGCGCACTAATATTTGAATATGAAATTTATTAGGAAAAGTAGACTTACCTTGAACACGCGAGTTACCCACCGACACTGCATTTCAGATATTGGCATGATTCCTCCTAATGGCTGGAAGCAGCCAATCACGGAAATTGTAGAGGGTGAGATGTCTGGTGGGAATACGTACTTGTAGAGGTCGACCTCATTATCCCTGACCTCGAACGCCTTGTTGTCGATGAAGGGAAAGCCAAACAGATAACCGGTGGCGCAGATGATGGCATCGATGTTGTCAGCAACTGATCCATCCTCGAACTCCACCGAACCACCATTCAGTCGACGAATATCTGGCTTCACGATGACATTTCCGGCGATGAGTCGGTTAGGCAGATCGTCACTGATCGTAGGATGTTGTGATGTGAAGCGATGCTCTGGTTTGAGTCCGTATAGCTCATGGTCGAACTGTTTATTCAGCCATCTCTCCAACATGCTATCGGCGATGTTGCTGGGGAAAACACGCGTCAGATAGTTCTCGAAACGTGCGAAGTGGGCACAGTCTAATGGAAGACCGTTGTCCGAGACTCTTTTAACGATCCAAGCTCCACGTCTGGTGCTGAGATAAACCTAAACCAGCATCAAGTTAAATTAACGAACTAGAACAGCCAATAGTTATAGTCTTTTATAATCTTCTATGCTGATTTTCTCATCTCTTAGGGTAACGGTTACTCTGGTCCATTGCAATATTCTTACTTTCTTATTATACAATCTTTAATAGGTTTCATTCCCAATTAAAATTTTAAACCTGTCCTAGTCTGATGCATTCATAGCATCCTTCAAGCATCAAGACTCTATAACAGAATACGTGTAGCTTTGGAATAACAGTGGATGTTTTGGTAACTGACATGCTGCTCGAATTTATCCAAGATAATTCTCTGCAATGCTTTGATTTTGAAATCGGTTATCGCTGAACACTTGAGTTATAAAGCTGCATGCGTTGAATAAACTTGACCTTCTGACAAAGCCTTTATGTATTGCCTAGAGGCTGGGACAATTTTTGCTACGGTACATCACTATATTGACTAAACTGGCTTTCTTTGACAGACTATTATTGCCTACTGTGACTTTACCATTGGCACTGTAGCTGTTTTTCTGCGGTCAATTATAAAAAGTAAACTTTGTCTGACTGAGATGGCTGTTCCCACCAAACTTTCTTCGTGAGTAACATTAACTGTCAAGTGTTGCAATATATGTATGCCCGCATACCTGGTCACTGATCTTGCTCAGTTCCACAGTTACATCTGCTCCAGAATTCCCGATGCCAACCACAATAACTCGTTTTCCTTCGTAACCTCGATGGTCAGTGTAGTCATGGCTGTGGACGATCTTTCCTTCGAACTTTTCTTGTCCTTGGAAGCTTGGCATTTTCTTCTCAGCGTGGTGACCTGAGCAGACCATCACCCTGTCAAACTCCTCTGTTCTGGTCAAACCCGATTCCAAGTCCTTTATTTCCAACTTCCATCGACCGCTTTCTTCGAAATTCTCCACTTGGCTAATTCTTATGATCTCGGTACGTAAGTGAATGTATTTGTTTAAGTCGAATTTTTCTGCATAGAGACGGAAGTAGCTGAGAACTTTCCTGTTGTGCATGTAGTTTGGGTAATCTTCTGGAACCAGAAAGTCGCTGTAGAAACTCACTTCCTTGCTCGTGTTGATAATGGTGGACTTCATGACAGTTGATCGGCCATCGGTGGGATTTTCCCTCCAGTTCCATAGTCCACCAATGTCTTCCGTTCTCTCGAAGCAAACGGGTTCCAGTCCCTCATCCAGGCAGCACTTGATGGCCGGCAGACCGCTGGCTCCTGCTCCTATTATCGCAACTTTCATGGTCTATTGCTGTACAGAGTTGATCTGCAAAAATGATTAAAATTGTTATGTAACCTAACGCAATGCAGTTGTAAAGAATTACTTTGATATGACACTTCTATAATCAAGATTAGAGACGAGTAGGACTAGGCCTTGCATTTTGTTCGACCGGTTCTAGAGTTTGTATATCGTAGGTTGGGTGTTAGAGAACGACTCTGGAGCCGAGACATTGAACTATGTAGATTTAGGTGAACTGGTAACTAATAGGGTTGCCACCTCCGTCAGCTCCGTACCATTCGGCGCAGCCTCTCCTTTCATGCAGTCACTACTTTAAATCGCTCCTTATATGCACCAGGGTGGAACTTTGACGCGCTATATTTGCTGGAATTTCACTGGCTAAAATTTCGAAGCTTCAGTGTGTTTTAATGCCGCTGCCCGTCTTATTGGAGGTGTCTCCATGTTTGACCATATATTAGAGCTTGGTTTAACGTGGAGTGATACACAAAATGTGCAGCGATAACTTGATAAGTGCAGTGATGAAAGGCTGTTGTTCAATGATCATGATTAAAATAAGGAATTGTGATTCAATGAAATTCATAATTTATTTTTTTCATTTTTAGGATTTTGATAATTGAACCGACTAAAGGTAAAAACAATGAAAACGATGGATATCATGAACCTACTCTTGACAGCGAAAGTGAGGCAGAAAACACATAGTATTGCAACGACGTTGAGCATGAAACAACCCGTGGTGGCGCTAGAGGAAGGCAAGCCATGGCAAATCCCTGGTTAAAAGAAGCCTTTGCCCTGGTCTTAGCTCTGCCACAGTGCCGCATGTCTGCCAGGCAGTGCAAGTTCTTTAAACGGTGAAATTCTTGCTATTTTTGCATGCAATTACCAAGTCATCATGAATTATGTCTATCTGGAATTACTACAGTTGAAAAGATTGATTGAACACAAACAACGAACGGAACAAACATTGCATTCACTCGTTTCATAACACAATTTGATGAAGCCTTCTGTCAGCCAACAGGCTAGCTAAAATTGCATGCACTATTCCAGTTACATCTGCACAATCAGAGCGCTCATTCAGTTGCCTCAAGCTAACAAAGGTACACTTGAGAACTACAATGGTGGATGATATATTGTCAGATGTAGCAGCTAATTTTGTCGATGCATCCTGCCAGAGCCCGTTCATTGTATTTGGGCAAAGTTGTGGACACATAATTTGTAGCTGTTTATCCACATGCCGCATACAACGGACAGTATAATAGGCCTAAGTCCTAACTGTTGTCACTTGTCACGAGTTACTTGAGCATTTGCGTAAACAATGCCTGACTCAGTGACTGTATTTGTTGAATGTTTTGCTTCTGAAAACTACCCATCTGACCCCCTGACCTTGGGGCTTTGTCCCAGTGGGGCAAGACAACCATGATAGTGCAGAGTAGGCCGATTTAGGTCGAGCGCTTGCCATAAGTCGCCCTCTTGCATGACTGCCCGGACTATGCCCTGGTTAAAGAAAGTTTCTGGCAACACCTTTGGGGAAACAACAATGGAGTCTGTCTGACATACAGATGAGTCCACGCAACCGGAAGGAGACCACAAATTAACGGAATCAGTCCACCTGAATCGGACTCATCGACATTTTTAAGACTAGTTCATATAAACAGTGTCTGCACTGACATACTGTAACCCGGTATAATTTGCTTTTATCTAGGGCCTACTAGTCTACTTAGCACTTACCTTGCATTTTGCATTGTTGTGAAACAAGGTAAAAAAAACAACACAAACTGCATGTAGAATTTCTCTTTATAAAGAAATGTCAGCTGACTTCTGACAAGGGACTTTGCCTCTGGACCCCAGTGGAGGTACAGCCCCCAGACACCCAATAATTATAGACTCGCCCTTCCGCGCTCGCCATATGGCATGTGCAGTGATAAATTTTACTTAAAACATGCTCTGCAATATTTAGCCAGTGTGATTCTCCTTACAGATTTTATATTAGCTAGAGTTATAATTATAGTTTATGGTTTTTCATTTTAGTTATAGTAAGTCTGTATATTCTTTATTAAGCCAGTTGCATATCCGCACTCTGGTGTACATACGTCTTAATAACAATCAACTGTCAATATGAGTACAACATTCTAACTAGAAATAGTTACACAGTTATAGTTCGTATTATTGTTTAGTTATTGTCATAGTTACTGGATTTTTATTTTGGTTACTACTTAGTTGCATCAAGACTAAGCGAAATTGACTAAAGACGCAGCAGCTGTGAATATTAAGATGCGTTACACAACTTACTTAGCGTAAACGAATATTGAGCTTACTATGCGTAAACGAATATTGAGCTTACTATGACTACTAATTTTGCGAATTTGCGCTAGTCAGCTTGGGTCGTAGTCGCTATAGAAACCTTTACAACATAACTAAATCTAACAAAATGCAACTTTTTTCTTTTTTAACTTAAAACCATGATTTTTCGTCAGTGTAGTTATACAATGTCATGTAGTTATAGTAATATTTAATGATACTTTTTAGTTACAGTTAGGCTATAGTTGTCGTTAACGAACTCAATTTATTTTCGTTAACGAACATTTTCGTTACTGTTATCGTTTACGAGAATCATTGTATATAGCTTCCTCTCTGTGCGATACTTGCACTGGCTCCCCATCCAGCATCGTATTCAAGATACCTGACCCTCATGCGCAAATTGTCTTGTTGTCTCTGGTCCATCATACATTGTACCCAAGGGACTTCTGCATTTCAGTCTCCTCGGTCCCGGATCACGGCGCTCTTCCGTCGGTTGCCATGTAGGCCTATTCCTGTATGTTCCTCGTATGCAGAATGCTACAGTTCAGTCCAGAATCTGTGCCTACACTGGGCCCACCATCTGGTGTTATAATTACAATTGCAGTATGTAATTATTTTCTACAAAAATTAACCAGACCTTTACTGTCGGGTCATTTATTTTAATGTGAACACGCACTCTTGTTCTGTATCTATCCGTCTTTAATTAGAAACTGTTCCCCAACTGAGGCTGTGTAAGAAACACAACTTGTATGTACACAGCCAAAGGTCACTCGATCGAAACGAAATCGCTCATATGTAGGCCTGTGTTATGTATCTAGTTTTTATAAAGCGCACTCAGCCTTGCGTCACAAACGTAAACTTCATGCAGCGCAGTTAGGCCTACAACCAGAGCTCGAGGGTACGCGTCCCCTAAAATAGAATACGTTAAAATACGTACGTACCTTTCAAAAAATAGAATACGCGTATGGTACGTATCATACACGAAAATTTTCTTTTTCTTAAATAGGCTATGGTGACCCATAGCCTGCGTATAATCTGACGTCGACAGTATGCGTCATTGAAACCTGCATGTATCGGCTACATTGTTGGTTTCGCTCATACCTATCTGAACGAACCCAAATGATTGTTACTGGTGACTCCAGAACCCAATGGGTCCACGTTAAACTGGGTGTCCCTCAAGGCTCCGTTCTCGGCCCTCTCTTATTTATTTTATATACGGCTGACATCTCCTCTCTTTTTCCGATCTGTGGTGCTGCTGGTCATCTCTTCGCTGATGATGCGCAAGCATTTGTCCATGGTCCTTCGTCATCGCAGTTGCTTTTGGTCGGGAGTATTCAATCTCTCTCTCTAATCATCTCCACTCTTGGATGTCATCTAATCGCCTCTCCCTTAATGCTTCTAAGACTCAATTCATCTGGTTTGGTACCCCTCAGCAGCTCCATAAACTTGATTTTGCTCTCCTCTCTGAAAAGTTCCCACTCTTCTCTTTCTCGTCAAGTGTACGCGATCTGGGTGTTACCCTTGATAGTTCACTTACCTTTACCGATCACATCTCTAATCTCTCACGCTCCTCCTATTTTCACTTAAGGCGTCTCAGGGTCATTCGTCGTTCTGTCTCCTCCATATTCACAACTTTAGTTCATGCTTTTGTATTGACTACTGCAATTCCCTTCTGGTTGGTCTTCCTAAGGTTCGTCTTTCTCCTCTTCAGTCGGTCCTCAACACAGCTGCTAGACTGATAGCCCGCCTTCCCCGGTACTCTCACATCTCTACCTTTATGTTTGACGAACTTCATTGGCTCCCTCTGCATGCTCGCATACAATTTAAAATGCTCTTTCTGATCTTGAAGGCTCAGAGGGGTCTTGCCCCGCAATATCTGGTTGGCGTAATACTTCGGCCTCACTCAGCTTCCTCCCACCGTCCACTTCGTTCCTGCATGCAATAGACTTGACCTCTTGGTTCCCCGTAGTAGAACTGCTATGGCTCAGGCTCGTTCCTTTGCTTCAATTGGTCCCTCTCTTTGGAATGCTCTTTCTCCTTCTGTTCGCTCTAAAATTCTCTCTGGCAGTCTCTCTTCTTCCTTCGCTTTTCTCAAAACCTGTTTATTTTCGCGGGGCTTAGCACACTGGGAGCGCTTCTGAACGGTTCACCCTACGAGAGGCGCTTTACAAATACTTAAATACGATACGATACGATACACCTACCCATGAAAATAAAATAATCTCTATTGTCCTTGGTTATTTGCCAAGTCCATTGCTCCCCTTAGTGCTAGTCGAAGTGATGTTGGCAACAGTGCGACCACTGCATGGGATTTTCCCAAGATATTGGGAATTTGGGGGTCCAACATGGGATCTGGAGATTTTGCATAGCAATCTTGGTATTTTTCTAAGGTAACAGACTAGCAACAGTGGCAGCGAATCAGATTAGAAAACTCGCTCAGTCTGAAAGGCGTTTATTATTATTGTAACCTGTAAACATTGTTAATTCAATGTTATGCTCCGGTTTTTTCTCTGGGAGTTCTTTAACTAGGCATTTTTGTGAATAATTGTTATTGTTAAAAGTTAAAACGCATTTCATATTTCATTACAACTTTTTTTCGGTAACTTGGGATTTGTATACACTTTTGGCCTATCTTGGGATTTTTCTGGCAAGAGCTTGGGATTTCACCAAATGGAGAGTGGTCGCACTGGTTGGCAAGCTGATGTTTTGTCCTTATCTATGTTGTCTGTCGGACAGACAACATAAATGGTTGACGTATTTTTGTATTGTTTACGTACCCTAGAATAGGGTACGTTAAAAAACGTACGTAGCCTACCTTTCAAAAAATAGAATACGTATGGTACGTAGGCCCTACTACGTACCCTCGAGCTTTGCCTACAACTTTTAATATATATATGGCGGACACTGTTAAGAATAACCGTTCATCTCCCATTTTTAAGCATAAATCTTGTGTTTAGAGTTCAGAGGCAGTCGCGTAGCAATCGTATGTTCAGAGGGTGCAAGGCACCCCGGCCCAAGACCTCCAGCGGCTCATAGAAGACCGTAAGAACACAAGGCCTTACCATGCCAAACAGGAGCTCATGCGTGACCCTCTGCATCCGGGCCCATGAAAAGCTAGCTACGCCACGTAATGAGAAGTATGCCGAACAGAATTATTCGTGAGTCAGCAGCGTGTAAGAAGTGACTAAGAACTCGACCACTCACCGGTAGTCTACTCTAAGCATAGGCGCAACCACCCTATGGGACCCGTGGGACGCGTCCCCCTAACTTTCGAACAGGTTAGGACGGTCCCCCCAACTTTTGAAAATTGTGAGGCAAACAAGAGCCCAAAATGCACCCCATTTGGTATCAAATGCTCAAAATTGCGTCGGCTTCCGATGGGGAACTTGAGACGCTCTCCATGACCCTTAGGAGCTTCTTCCTTCCGCAATCTCTCCCCTCTATACCATTAATGCCAGTATACTACAAGGCTCTGCCGCTCTGGCCTTGGATCTACTGATTTTGTCATAGCCATTTCTAGCCTTAAACCTAAATACAATGGAAACCGTCTCCCTAAATATGCCGACGATAGCTACTTGCTAGTCCCTGCTTCCTGCATTGACAGCACTCTTTCTTAACTTGACCATATCTCTAAGTGGGCATCTATTAACAATCTTAAATTAAACCATGCTATGACCAGAGAAATGGTTGGCAAACGATCGAGGTCCACACTTATTGCCCTCCCTCCTCTCATCCCTGGCATCGAGCGGGTCCAGGAGATGGTTATTTTGGGTGTTATCATCTCTGATTGGATTGGCTTTGGAGCACACATGGACAAAATATGCTGCAAACCCCGAAAATCCAGGTTCGCGCTACGGGTTTTGGTCGCCCACGGTTACCACGGCAACGTCTCTTTGACGTTGTTAGAGCTACTACGCTACTAAACTCGCACGGCTACGTTATGCCTCCCCTGTTTGGTGGGGATTCGCCACTGTAGGGGAACATAAACGCCTTAATGGTATTGTGAGAAAATTGACCCGTCCAGGCTTCCTCCCTGCCGATGATCCTAGTTTAAACAAACACTGTTCTAGAGCTTATTCTACTATTTTCCGTTCAATTCTCTTAAACCCTTGTCACGTCCAGTTTATTCATATAATAAAGTCATATTTTTTCACAGATCTAGATGGTTTAGGTACTTTTATATCGAAATCATCGGTGACAAATTTGAGGTAAATTTTAAAAGCCCAAAATGTACTCTATTTGGCATCAAATGCTCAAAATTGGACCCCGATGGGGGAGCTTACGACGCTCCCCCATACCCCCTAGTCGTTAGGGGCTTCTTGCCTTCGGCAATCGCAGCTTCGCGCCTTCGGCGCTCGCAATTCCCCCCCCCACTCAGACATTCTAGTAGGTCCCCCAACTTCTGGACCGTGGTTGCGCCCCTGACTCTAAGAACTTCTCTAGCGCCAGTGTTTACTGCTCAGGGCATCGATCGGTTGTGCAAGACAAATTCCAGGGTGAGGCCAGTCGAAAACGAAGAAGTGATTTCGAGAAGCAACCAACGAAGGAAATGAGTCCAGGAGAAGATGAGTGTTTAGTCGGAATCCTACTTACCCAGCCCGACTAGACCCAGCGTTGCCAAAAATTCTGATCAGACCCAATCCTAACCATTCAGTTAAATACAGTACTTTGGCCTTCAACCAAACTAAAGAATTACTTTTATACTGATTTACATTAATATTTCACCCAACCCGACCGGAACCTATAGTTGTGGATTCATACAATTCGCTGATAACTAAGAAGAATCCCATATAGGACTTTGAGAGAAATTTTACATTGAGTAGAATTTTAGTGTTTAGATATTTTTAACGTACGCAGTACTGTATTAGAACAGCATTACACGTCCAGAAGCATTAACTAAATGTTTCAAATTAGAGTTAGATGCGCGAAAAATTTGCCGGTATGTCAAAAGTTCAGTCTTCTTATTTTACGATATAGGTTCACTATATCTGAGTCCATGATTTTACCGAACATGTTTTGAACATTTCTGCTTTAAATATGACTTGAAAAACTCATTTATGCTTAAACGACAAGGGGTTGCCAGAAACCACGTCACCTGATGTTTTAACCTCTGACAACTTTTTGTTGTTTATCCATATAGGCCCTATATTACCCTTTTTAATTATTTATCTACCCGGCAATAAATGTAACTGATTAAGACGGGAACTTGAGTTTTCGTTGGGGTTGAACGTTCCAAATGAATGTAAACGTACACGATTTCCCATACCCACCTTTGTCGTCTTGAAACTGCTAATTTTTCAACGAATTAATCGGGTGATATCCTTCACCGCTGCTGCCCGTTTGAACGGGTGCAAAGCCATTTAAGATCCCCGTGTACCGACTGCACTAACCCGAGATTCAAACCTTTGAAATAGGCCACGATCGGTGGACCGATGTAAACCGGACTCCTCACGCACAGAGGTGCCTTAGCGTAGGCCCTACGCTCTACTTAACCGGTCCAGTATACGCTATTATGCGCATAACAAATCTGGACCGAGAATCAGCTGTTACGCGAAAGGCAATGCAGCGGAACATTTGTGGACCTGTAGACAGGACCACATTTTGCAGCATCTGGTATTTAGGTCGTACTCACGCTGACTAGTATGCCTACTGGTCATAAGGTCGCCATTGTGAGTTAGCCTACTTAAACCATTGTGAGTTAGCCTACTTAAAGGGTGCTAGAGGCCTACAAGTGCCCTGATACTTACCGATCTCGACCAAATAATACAATTTACCAAGTCTTATTTATGGTGGTCTCCCATCAGTGTCTTTCATCTTGATTGGCCTTATAGCTGTGCACTATTAACTCTGGAATGGGGTATAAAGACTTCTACGCTTATTTTAAACAGCTTCTATTACTTAAACTGCATACGACTGGAGGGACTAAGGACTAATCATGATGTAATAGTAATACTCAATATATCTGGTACCAATACTCGTGACCTCACTTAATTTCGACTGAAATTGCTGTAAGGTTGTTTTATATAATAATCATAGTCTATGCATGAGACACATCATCCAGGGAAAGAGAAAATCGTTCAAGGTAATCCTTTGGAGGTGGGCTTCGTAACCAGGTGTTCCATGCATAGGTACAATCAAGACGTTCGTGCCGGCTTCAAGTCAATCGCTGCGCTGGCCACCCATGGAGGTCTTCCATTACCTTGCTTCCGGAATTCAACACCAGAACACCACCCACTCGTAAACCGTTAACCAACTTGCAACAATCTTTCTTCTAATAATATAATTATGTACTCTTCCGCTTCATTCTGCACAGGTCATATTTTCTTCTCATCTGAAGGCGCATTTGGATCAATTCGATAGCCATGTTCGCAACGCTTCTGTGAAATCATCTGTAGCTATTCAATTTCATTCATCATACGTCTCTAGAGTTCATATTGCAGACAGAGAGGACTCGTACACGTAAATTCCAAATTTCTATAGCGTCACTTTAAAAAGTGTTCTAGGAAAGCGCTCGTGAATAAGCTGGTGCCCTACGCTTGGCTTTCGAGTGGCGTTTTGCAAGTTTGGAGATTACAATTACGATTAAGAGCAGCGTACCAGCTTATTCATGAGTACTAGACTGGTGAAATAAGGGGGATTTATTCCTACGATCCCATTAATAATAATTTATTCAGGTACTTACATTGAGCTGCCAACGAAATCTTCTAGGGTAAGAGCCAAGGAAGGAAGCTAAAAACTATGAGGAGACTTCTAAGTGAAGAGAAAAACACTAGCGAAAAGATAAGAACGGAATAAAACCAGGACGCGATCTCACTAACCGATTGCAGATAAGGCAGAACCCTTTGGCACTGCCTTAAATATAGTCGTGTCATACAGCACCGCTAGAGGTCGCCCTTTTCGCCTCAGCGTCAAGACAAGACTTAGTGTACATGTATGTTTAAAGAGATCACGTGCAAGAAAATATAATGTACTTATCTAAACAGGCCTACAATGTTCACACTTAAAGGAAGGCTTACGATTTTAGTGTTAACTCAAAGTATGCATACAGGTCAGCCTAAATAGTGGTATGGCAAACATTAAACCTAGAGCTTGCTACAACGTAATTCAAAGGGGGTATGGCACAATGGAATGGACCTTGTGAATCGCGACTTTGAAACGGGACGTAGGCCTATAGTGTCTAATAAAATTTCCATTTAAAGTTTAAATGTCAAATGCAAATAATTTCGTGTACCGGGACCAATGTTTACTTTCGCCTTCGAGTTGTTCTTTAAAGGCGATATACATATGGTTAACTGACACATTAGTGTTCGTATAGTTGGAAAATTCCGGTTTGACACCAATGTACCCCTCTACATCACCGAGCCAAAGAAGCCCGCACCACAGCCCACGCGTCCCTCCCCAGCAGCGGGGTAGGTGCCCACGTCCGTTAGGCCACAGCTCGTGTTGATGCACCAACCGACGTCTTTTAGACTAATTTCCGTAACAGGACATTCATGTCTTTCCCGTGATAGAATCTCGTCTCACGAGCAATGCGGTGCATGAAACAAACTCGTGCACTATGCTTAATGCCAGGTCAAAGGCTAGCACATTTTATAATCACAACTGCAAACCCTATATATGTAGCATTCAACCATGGGCTCCTAATAGTAAGCCGGGACTATAAGGGTAAAAAATTCTTTACTTCTTTTTGGCCCACTACTGCAGCAGGTCAGCAGCATTACCGTGCTACAGGATGATCCTATAAATTGAGTTCATGAGCAAATACGTTCAACCAGACTAACAACTTGCTTATGTTCATACATATAACCTGCAGCCAACTACCACTGCTGCCACTCAGCCAAAACTAATACTGCTACCACACCGCCAACTACCACTTCCACCCATCAACCAACTACCACTCACCTGTGCTCTTGGCCAACTCAGCTATGATGAGTACACTGCCCATATATTGATAGTTGGAAGAAGGGAGAAGACTGGCCACCCGCCCTCATATGCCATGGCTAAGAAAATGAAGTCGCTAACACTTCATACACATGCGGCCTCAAGGCTGGCTTTAGGGACTGCTCTTCTTAACCTGTAAAGTTAAATTCAACTCCTGTAATAAGTTGTAATTATCCGTTCATACTATGACTTGTAATCATGCTGCGTTGTGTCAGTTTGAATAATAAACACGAATATGAGTTGAGTTCTCTTCTTCAAATAATCAGAGAATCCAACAGTTGTCTACAGTTCTTCCAGAAATAATCCAACAGAATCGAGGTAAACTCACACAGTAAAGTCTAACCTAACCTACTGTGCCTAATGGATAATACGGCCCTAGTTGAATAGGATAAACATTCATGCAGACCTAATAATTCTCTTTAAGCCTAGTTTAGATTGGATACCTAGTACAGGCCCTAGGCTACATCTTTACCACAGATTTTCCATTCTGAAATGTGTCTGATATAACAACTACAGAATGACAAGAGAACCGAGATATTTCGTTAATAGAGTACACGGTAGAATGTAATGTTAACAATCTATGCTACATGTATGTAACAGAATATAAACAATACATACTGTGTTTCGCTACAGATTAAATACAGTTTAACGTTTTATAATGGAGAAAATCAACTTAGATTTAAACATGCATTCAACGAAACATGTCTGATCAGGCTTAATTACATCTACTGGTATAATTCACTATTCAGTCGAATGAAATTGAAGCAAGCTGATAGATGTATGTAGCCAGATGTTCTTCGTTGATCAATGTCTGCACCTTCTGATCATCGTCTAAACATTGACTGCACCTCATCTGTTTGTTATTTACTCACATACATCGCAAGAAAACACAGGGCAATGGCTAGCACAACGTAAAAAAGAAATCTCATCGTCGATGATTGGCCGTTCTTTGGAACTTTCCTTGTCTGCAGTGGTACAGCAACGCGATCCATAATCGTCAGGATGGCATTCCTGGCCCCGGGCCAAGCCCCGTGGCCCATGACTCTGTAGTGGGTTGGCGCAACAGGACCAAACGATACCGCATACGCCAGTTTCGGATCCGTCAGAAATAGACGAACTGCAATCAAAGAGGGCATAGGTGATAGGTGTGACCATAGAATTTAAACCATATAGGTACAGTATCATATCTATTATGTTTCTCTGTGTTGGTTGTACATTTATGTACAGACTGTGACGGATGTTTTTCTTGCTCTCAGACTTCCTACAAGGATTCCTGCTATTAAGTTAAGTAAATTACACTCGATATGTTCCTTTAGATAGATTCATTTAAGTGAGTAGGTTTAATACAGAGTGAGCAAGTTTTTGCCCTAATAGTGTAATAGTAAAATTGTGTAAGAGTCGCAGGTTTTAAGCGCGCTTCTATAAACCGAAACTATATACCTATCTCCTCTGTCTGCCTACCTACCTCACACAGAAACGTATGGCACCACCATTCTGGGTTTGGTAAGTCCTACGACCTACGTGAAGGAACTTAGCTCAGTACGTATTGTCCGCTCAAGGGACTGTGTGAAGGAGAGTGCAGACACTGGAGCAGTTTTCGAAGAAAGGTAATAATGAAAGATATTACAGTATCGTAGGTTATATATCGTCGTAAGTAGATGACGCCAAAGACGAGTTTTCCTTTGGTGGGAATGGTACTAGTTGGTGCAGAAATAACAAGATAACCATCTGCCGTGAAACGACAACGTACGTATTTTTAGTTCCAAAGAGACATCGACATTCGACAGTTTCGTTCTAGGGCATTCAGTAAGGAGCCAGTTGTTGATATGTCATCGTAAGGATGCCAAGTAATGGAGTCCTGTCTGGCCTAGATGTTTGACCATCCTTGGACTACCAGGTAGGTCAATTGGTGTCAGCTTAGTCTGCCATGCATTCGGAGATGGCAAGTTTGAGAGTTTCAAATAGTCTTTGGATTTTTGTGGTCGTGATTGCAACGTAGCTGAAAGATCTGCCGATTTTACCTAGGATCGCTTTTCTACTTGTGTTAAGCCTATATACCAGTGGCATGCAAACCATTGTGTTACCTCTACATGTTTCACCTTTAATAATATCTCGAGTAGCTACACAACTGACTCTTATGTTGCTCCACATCGCAAATAATAATAATAATAATAATATTTTCGTTTATTCAGACAATCCGGTTGACACACCGCAACCGGTTACAGTGTACAATTATGCAATTGAAACAATTCACAAGAACACAAATGACAGAAGACATAAATCTTAACTACTAACAGAGCAGACAGCCTGCAATACGCGGCGCCAATGGCAGCCTACAAAGCATGTCTACCCTACGGGGCTCGAACTCGGTACCTCTCGCTCTCCGTGCCAGATGTTAACCAAAGCGCTATCGGGCCCCCCTAGAACATAATTCCTAGAACATAATAGACCCCAGAGGCCAAAGGTGAGAATCGGGTCATTTCATTCCTGGATCCTTTGTGCTTGCTTCTCTAGACTCTGGCTTATGGATTACTCGGTCACCTTGTTCCCTATTCTGAGAATCCGCCGGCATCTCAGTTAATTGTCGGACTGTTCGACTTTCAGCATAGCAATGACATGCATCAATTCAATTCAATTAGTAGGCTTTATTGATCACCAACTAGAAGTTCATACTAAGTTGTTGCACTATATAGGCCTATAGCTCATGGGTGTCAATGGGTAAACCCAAAAGGAACAATATTTTTCCGCTGACAGGTTCGCCCATTTCTCAATACTATTTCCATTATAGTATTAGCCTATTAGGCCTACTCTCCATCAAAGTAAGATCGAAACCAGTAAAGAAACGAGCCAGGGTGCAGAAATGTATACGGCGATGCTTGTGCAATAGTGCATACAGACCCATGAATTAAACACATACATCAACCATTCATCATATGTTACACACAGTGTGTAACATAATTATGTGCATTACTCCAAATATATATGTGCATTCCCACCTTACGAGAAATTCCAGTTCTTATCGCTGTATCTATGCCCGCACTAACACCCGCCTATTCTCAATCAAACAATCTGGCGTTTTAATTTGGGGAAAAATTCCACCTGAAATCCGACAGTCACCTAGTTTGTCTATATTTAAAAGAAAACTGCGCACCCATCTTGTTATGGAGGTTAATCAATAGTCTTTTCCTAAATGGAGTGTTTTTCTTGTCTTTTTCCTTTCTTGCGATTGTTAGTTAAGGTTTATAATGATAAAAATGCAGTGCAGTACTCTTAAATACATCACTCATCCTGCTGTAGCCTAATAATATCATTGATGAAAGACATAACGTACGGTCATTTATTGAAGGTGTTTCCTCTTAGGTTTTTTCTTTTCATGTGATTGTTGAAGTAGTTAAGTTAGTTAAGGTTTATTTAGTATAATATTATATGAAACTTAGTACTTTTGTGGATTCTACTCATCCAGCTATTTAAGAATATGATTTGCTGCCATCACTCTTTATGCAACATGACTTCGTAATTAGGTGTCCGTATTTAGCGGGATCTAATGATCCCTTCAGGTATGGTTGCCAGACGTCCGGCAAAAGGAGGACATGTCCTCCTTTTTGGCCTCATGTCCTCTGTCCGGCAGGCAAAGCTAAAACCCGAAAAAAATGTCCGGCTTTTTGCATGTTTCCTGTATTGGGCTATTGAGTATTGACTATTATTTCATGGCAGTTTTAAATGACTTTACAGGCGCATGCTGTACCGCGTAATGAATACAAAAGTAACTTACTAACAGTGGTATAGACAATGTTGTTTGTACTTACACAAATCAGGCTTACAGCCGCATAGTTCTGCGATTTCGTCCATGAAAGGCTGGTAGTCGACCTGAATCGTATGTCGAGTCGACTTGACGTAACGCTTAGAAAGTGCTTCCCTTTTCTCACGTATATCCGTCCACATGGCTTGAGACGATGGCAAACTCAACGCTCTCTATGGATTTAGAAGAAACAATAACGTAAAGCCTGCAGTATACAGTCATAGTTTACATACCTACTAAGACCAAACTGTATTCATTTACGACGAACGCCATTTACATTTAGCCATATAGATGAGTTAACTGTTAACACCAGACTCTTGATTTTGGTAGAATCTAAAGCACTTGCTTATAATCCATAGGACCTATTATTCCACCATCTGCACCAGTCAACTGCTGAAAAACATCTACCGGTTTAGAAAGACACAGGGTGTTCCTTAACAAATCTGGGTTTTCATCTAGACTTCAGAAATAGCTTCATAGGCTTCTTAATAATCGATTAATAAAAAAGAATTCACAGTTGAACAATGACTTTCAACGGCAATGTAAATTATCCCCGAAACAATATTTGGGAGGGTTTATTCGAATGGTAAAAGCAGAAGATCAGCATGGACGCGGGATCGATTCTCGCTACCCTCCCAAAGGTCCATTCAGCCTTACATTCGCCTGATGACGTTAGTAAAATGTTCAGTTAAACAGATGGGCACATTGCATGGCCGCCATACAGTTAAATTCGACTCCTGTGATAACTCCGTTCATACTATGACTTGTAATCATACTGCTGTGTGTCAGGTTGAGTTAATAACAAATAGGAATATTATGTTGAAACTTTAATACTTCTCATCGGAAAGCATCGGTGCCGATGCTAGAACATCTTTTCAGCACTAGTCCTGTCCATGCATAGTTTTAATAAATGAGGTTAAAGGTCTATGTGTATTATATCTTGCAATGGCGCACTAATATTCATATCCGGAAATTATTAGCAGAAGGTGACTTACTTTGAACACGCGAGTGGCCCACCGACTTTGCATTTCAGACATTGGCATGATTCCTCCTAATGGCTGGAAGCAGCCAATCACGGCAATTGTAGAGGGTGAGATGTCTGGAGGGAATACGTACTTGTACAGGTTGACCTCATTATCCCTGACCTCGAACGCCTTGTGGTCAATGAAAGGAAAGCCAAACAGATATCCGGTGGCGCAGATGATGGCATCGATGTTTTCAGCAACTGATCCATCATCGAACTCCACTGATCGACCATTCAGTCGACGAATATCTGATTTAACGATGACATTTCCGGCGATGAGTCGGTTAGGCAGATCGTCACTGGCCGTAGGATGCTGTGCTGTGAAGCGATGCTCTGGTTTGAGTCCGTACAGTTCATGGTCGAACTGTTGATTCATCCATCTCTCAAAGTAGCTATTGACGAGGTTGCCGGGTAAAGCACGCATCAGATAGTTCTCGAAACGTGTGAAGTGAGCACAGTCGAAAGGAAGACCGTTGTCAGAAACTCTTCTTATGATCCAAGATCCACGTCTGGTGCTGAGATAAACCTAAATCAGCATCAAATTGAGTCAACAAACGAGTACAGCTAACAGTTTAAAATGAGTTTATTATACAGATGAGAAGATTAATCTGTCCCCCCATCTGTATACTGAACTGACTTAGATCTACATACTAAAGGTGGCTACTGTTTATGTCCTATTATCATTTCCACTTTTTGTACCGAGATGCGGTGTATCACCTGGTTTTGTCATCAGACGAATATGCCTACTTCAATGTTCTAAGTTATTTTTTTTCTTCATCTCTTTGACCAACAGTTTAGTTGTTCCATTTTCCTATATCATATTGTCCAATCCTTTAAAAGGTTTCACTCTCAACTTAAATTTTCAAACGGATGCTTCACATGTAGCATCCTTCAAGCACCTAGACTCTATAAGCGCATACGCGTAGGTCTCACTTTGGAATAACAGTGGATGTTTTTTTATAAACTGACGTGCTGCTTAAATTTTCCAAAGTTAATTCTTTGCAGTGCTTTGAATTTGAAATCGGTTATCACCGAATACATGAGTCTATAAAGCTGCGTTGAATAACCGTCCTTCTGAGGCGGCTTTTATGTGTTGCCTTGAGACTGAGGCGATTTACACTACATTAATCTTAAAAATTAAGCCTTTGATGAAACTAACTTTTAATACCAAACTACTGTTACTTATTGTAACATGACTATTTTTATTGCAAGCTATTATTACTACAGTTAACTATCCAGGCTAACTTTGTTCGACTGTTAACAAACCTTCTGCGGTAGTAACATTAACTGTCAAGTGTTGCCATATAGGTAAGACTGCATACCTGGTCACAGATCTTGCTCAGTTCCACAGTAACGTCTGCTCCGGAATTCCCGATGCCGACCACAATTACTCGTTTTCCTTCGTAACCTTGATGGTCGGTGTAGTCGTGGCTGTGGACGATCTTTCCTTCGAACTTTTCTTGTCCTTGGAAGCTTGGCATTTTCTTCTCAGCGTGGTGACCTGAGCAGACCATCACCCTGTCAAACTCCTCTGTTCTGGTCAAACCCGATTCCAAGTCCTTTATTTCCAACTTCCATCGACCGCTTTCTTCGAAATTCTCCACTTGGCTAATTCTTATGATCTCGGTACGTAAGTGAATGTATTTGTTTAAGTCGAATTTTTCTGCATAGAGACGGAAGTAGCTGAGAACTTTCCTATTGTGCATGTAGTTTGGATAATCTTCTGGAACCAGAAAGTCGCTGTAGAAACTCACTTCCTTGCTCGTGTTGATGATGGTGGACTTCATGACAGTTGATCGGCCATCTGTGGGATTTTCCCTCCAGTTCCATAGTCCACCAATGTCTTCCGTTCTCTCGAAGCAAACGGGTTGAAGTCCCTCATCTAGGCAGCACTTGATGGCCGGGAGACCGCTGGCTCCTGCTCCTATTATCGCAACTTTCATGGTCTATTGCTGTACAGAGTTGATCTGAAGAATTAGTTTAAATGGTTACCAAGACGTAACATGACTTAAGGCAGTTATTAAAAAAATAACTTTGATATAACACTTCCATGCAATGAAGACCAGAGACGGGTATAAGCCTAGGCTATGCATTTTGTTCGAACGATTCTAGAGTTTGTATATCCAGGCTTAGGTATTTTATAGACAACGACTTTGGAACTGGGATATTGAACTATGAAGGCTTAAGTGAATTGGTGAATGATCAGGTTGTTGTCTGGACACCTTAGACATTGACATTCACAAAGGGCAGCGGTATATTTTGCGAGTGTCATTTGTATTGGCTTGCCGTTAACACTCAGTCTTTAACAGTGCACTTTTTTATTTCACTTTTTTTCCGAAAAGATGCAGTCTCTGAAGCAAAAAGACTTTAGCATGCAAGACTCCTTTAACTAGCGTACTTCTTAACACCAGAAGGTTCCAGCTACTTCACCCTTGCTTTTTTTGGCCGGTGCATGTCTCTGGGGTTCGCCTCTCATACGGATCTGAAGTTACGACCACAACAAGCATTCCCAAACAAAGTAGAACAACTAGCAGTAAACCTTAAAACCTTGGCTCCCACCAGATAATAGGCTATGTTTCTCGCCATCTAGCTCCATGACGTTTTACCATGCAGCCAATTATTATTCCATGGCCTGCCCAAATCCGCCGGCCAATGCAGGCTTCAACTAGCTGATTAGACAGTTAGCCCGTCGTCTGCCAATGTGTATAGCCAAATTTATTTAGGGATTTCTGTCCCATATGCGCTCCCTATAGCCTACAACACAGCTATTATAATGAGTGCACTGACCGTATACTGTTTGATGGAAAGGTTAGAGGGCGAGGGAGAGGACTGATCACAATCAATCTATCAATCAATATATATTGGTCCAACAAAAGAACATTACAAAGTCTGTAATTGCATTTAAAAAATACAGAAACTGTTCTTTGTTGGGGACAACAGGAGGACCTGAAGGGACCTAGGTCCCACTAATTAGGGCTCCTTAATTAACAACTAGGTTGAGTGGATGGCGATTGATGTTACAGTCCTTTGTACTCATCAATAAGCAATAAATACAATAATAGTCTGACTTAACTAAACTTAACTAGACAGTATAAATGTTATATATGGTATAATGCATAAACCAACATAATCATGCCTAATATTTTAATGCATAAACCAACATTGTTATACCTAACTGAAAGTGCAGATAATAAGCAATTTCTCTTGAACAGCAAATGTAGATGCAATTAAAGGAGAGTAACAAGGTAAGAAAGTAGGAACCCTATTTTTCTCTGCGTTCATAATAAGCCATAGGTGCAATTTTCTTTTGAATAAGTTAAAATTGGAAATAATTCGACGATCTGGTGATAGATAGACCATTCCAGGTAGCAGGGCCCACCACACTGATAGAAAAGTTACGGAAATGTGTGCAAGCAAATGCATTTCTAATTAAAGAAAGGTTTCTAGTGTTGTACAAATGAATGTCGGATGCAAACGTCAAGAAATTGGAATAAACAGTTGGTAAAGAATTAAAAACATAGCGATGTATAAATTCATTATTTTGTTTCTTTTTAACTTGTGTTAGTTTTAAGATTCCAAAGTACCTAACTAGTGGGTCAGTGTGTGAGTTATAGGGGAGACCAGCTATTATGGGGATATTTCTTTTTTGAAGCATTTTAATTCTGTTCAATCGATGGTTGTATAGTTTGATCATGTTGCAATAGGCTAAGTAAGTAAAAATTAATGTATAGTATAAGGTTATTCAAACATTAATTGGTAACAGATATGATAATCGAGATCTTATGCCTGTGTTTTTGGCTAATTTAGATGCAATTTTCTATATGGACGTTCCAGATGATGTTTTGGTCGACATAGATACCAAGAAGGACACTTTTGGAATTTCAGCATTATCAATTAAATTAAAATTTTCTCTATTTTGTTAGGGATAGGTTTGATATGAGATCTGAATAAGACATAGTTATTTTTGGATAAGTTCAGGGGTAGTTTATTTGTTTTAAACCAGTCAGCTACTTTAAGGAGCTCATTATTCAGTACCGAAAACAGTTTCTCGTAAGAAGTATGTGTGAGGAAACCATTGGAATCATCAGCAAATAATATAAAATCGATAAGTGATTATGTATTTGGTAGCCTAAGTCGTTGATGTAAAGTAGGAACAGTAACGGACCTAGTATTGAACCCTGAGGGACCCCATATTTAGTCTAAATGTGGATAGTTCATAGTTACATCTAACTTGCTGAAAGCACATACTCTCATATGCTGAGGTTAAGAAAAATTAACCAGCTAACACCACTGATGGGCAAAAGTTATCTACAAAGTTGCAAACTTTTAGTTTATCTGAAATTGTTTTAGTTAAGGCAGAAGTTTAACTAAAATAAAATAGTTTAGTACTTTAGTTACAACCAAAGTTTAATTAATATTTTTTAGTTATTAACTAAAAAGTTTAACTAATATTTTTAGTTAATAGCTAAGAAACTAAATCAGCAACGATCTTCCACAATGATTGTCATGAGAAACTGATTTTCTTGTAGAACTGTACAAGGACTACATGTACTAGTCTAGTACACATTACATAGTTTGAAAGTGAAATTGTCATTGACGCTCTGCATTATTACAGATCACTTAACCTCTGTCACTGTGAAAATGTTTGTGAAAAAGTTTCTTAAAAATTTGGAAAAGTTTAACTAAATATTTTTAGTTTAGTTAACTTATTTACAAAATCAGTTGCCAAATTTTAACTAAACTTTTTTATTTTAGTTGAAAAATAGTTATAGCTTAACAAAAAAATTAGTTAGTGCCATCACTGGCTAACACTTCATAGCCAAAGCTGCCTCTCAAGAGACTGCTAAAAAGTCTAGGAGTCTCGATGTGCATTCTCAGTAGTAAAAGCTCTAGTACCGATATTTTTACCCATTGCATCAACAAGCAGAGTAGTAGCGACGTCTGTACCATCCACAGCACCCCCAAAGTTTGTCAGCCTGTACCCATCCATCAGGAGGTTCCCTGGATTTGTTCGTCGCCTACTTTATGAACCAGCCTAGACTTTCTGACGCCTGACGCTGCCAACTCCGACGGCCAGCCAACAGCCTTCATCAACCTGTCAACCGACATCTTAACAAGGTTGAAAAGGAAGCGCCCATTTATGTGCCACTCACCGGCACAGACCATCGACCAAGGTCGTAGAACTCACGAACGACCTCGAGCTGTCAACATATCAAGCTAAATTGATGCGCCCAGCATCGACATCATCCTTGATGGGGCTTCGAAGCGTGACACAGTCAATGAGGACCTTGAATCGGTTATGAACTGGGCAACGTAACATAATCTTCGGCTAAATACTTAAAGTCTAGAGAGATGATTATCCCTCGTCGAAAATGTCTACTTGTTCCAGAGCTGGTTAAGGGACTGGGGACTGGGTCAGCAATGAAAAAATACTTGGGATCACTTTGCACTCTGATCTTCGCATCACCCCCCACCCACCCCGATCTAGATGAGATATTAACCTCGAACTCTGGATCTCTTCATGCTCTACGAACTCTACGGTCTGTTGGCCTGCCGCAGGAAGCTTTACAAGATGTGACTAGAGCAACTACAGTAGAGCGATTGATGATTGCTGTTCCGGCCTGATGGGGCTTCACTACTGCAGTAGACCGGGTCAGAATCGAGGGTCTACTGGCAAGAGTCTGACAAGCTGGATACCTGGGAGATGACTCGCGGCAGGCATGGCGAAACTTGCGGATGAACGCCTCCTTGCGGTAGTAGGCCTAATCCGGAATGACATCTATGTTCTTCGTGGAATTGTCTCACCTGTGGTTGAACCCCTTTACCACCTTAGACCGCGACCACATAACTTGGCACTGCCTACTAGAGATGACAGACATTTCATCCCCGTGCCTTATAAAGTAACTCAAACCCCTTCACACTCCCAAGTTAAATTTAGTGAACCTATCTGTCTAAATCTCTCACATTTTAAGTAACGGCTATTGACATTACATACAAAAAACTGAATTTTCTTTATAGCTCCACTTTTTAGCCCCAATTGTACTCGACCTTAGACATTACATGGTCTTATAAATTTATTACTTTTTTACCTACTCTTTGTACCAGATAGCGGTGTGCCTATCTGTTTGTGAACCAATAAACGAACATAATAAAAAAATCATCTGGAAGATAAAAGGCCTGCGCTAGCACCACATCGGCCGAAGGCTAGTAGCTCTCCAAATCGTAGCTGTCAACGTAGTAGGCAATCGAGCCACCCTGTGGTAGGCGACCCACTTTGCGCCTCCGCTATCGCTGTTATCCGGTTTCACATAGCCACTTATTCTACTTCGGTAGATCATCCGATATAAACGCGTCTAGGCAGTTATGAAGCGCCCCCCGCCTTATAGATGCCGAGTGTGTACAAAGGTGTCTAGTTTTTGTAATGGTTTCAGCAACTGCAGGGTAAAGACTGAGAATGCTGGGCTGACGTTGAAGGGTGGTGGTAGTTGAAACCATAAAAGCAGAAGGAGCCAGTGATAACCCTCCTCATGCAATGACCGCCATATTTTATGGGTAATGTGGTGTGCAGCCGCTGGATGTCGTCTATGTTAATATTGACGATGGATTACAAGGCCGTCTAGCGTGGTTTTTAAGCCGTCCAAAATTGGGTTGTCAAAACAAGGAGATCATCAACGCAGATTGTTCATCCAACAGATTAAATGAATAAAATGAGAGTAGTAACCTTGAAGGGGCGCTATATAAAACTTCGGAATGAATGAATGAATTTTAGTCAGGACTTTGAGAAGTAAGGTGATCGAAGTTTTGATCAACATCACTCAAAAGCCCCCAGTGCTGCTCGAGATCTCTACTGTCTCAAGTGGATCCAAACAGAGTCCGGTAATCACAATCGCAGGAGTTGAGATTCAGACCGGAAGTAGATATCCTCAGAGACAATATATCAGAGGAAAACAGTCCGCAGTTACCGCGATTCAAATGAAAGTCCATGGTAGACTCAAGGTCAGAAATTAAATCGCCATCACCAGTTACTCTCTTCTGTGACATCCAAAAGTAATCTCATCCAGATATACTATAATGATTGTAGAGAGGATAAATTGGGTTAAAAGGCAAGCAAAAAGTAGCGAGTTGAGAGGGTCTACTAATTGATGGCCTATCTTGCTTCGAAATGGAAAACTAGTCAAACCTAAGAAGTAAGAACAGAGGAAGTCAAATAGGCCTGATGGCCTATTGCACTTTTGTAACGCACACTCAGCCTTGAACGGCAGTATACGCCTACAGTTTTTAATAAAATTATACGCTGGTGTCTGTCAAGAACTACCAGCTACCGCTCATTTCGGAGTCATTTGTCAAGCTTAAATGTTGTCTACGGATTCAGAAGTATGCAGAACAGAATTATCCGTACGTCAGTGTTTAAGGACTCGACCCAGACGCTCAAGGCCATGGGCGTATTTAGGGGAGTTCGGGGTTCAAACCCCTCAAATAAGTTTCCGGAAATATTTTTATAGGCTTTTACATGCGAAATACAAAAACCTTAACTTTTGTGACAATCTTCAATGGAAACCCCCGAAATCTTAAAACCTCTGTGAAATTTTTTCCTGGCTACGCCCATGCTCACGGCTAGTCTACTCTAAGCACTTCTATAGTGTCTTAACCCTAGGGCTACCAAGCTTTTTTTGTAACACTGGCTACCAAGGGGGGTGGGGTTACCCCCTGGATTTCGTGTTTGGTTTTACATATCATAACTTGTAATATAGCATTGGATTCAGCATTCATTTCTGCACAGAATGGTATATTTAGTTGTACATTATGTGAATGCACCTCGAAATTACATCACTTTTAACAACGGAACTCATTAATTAGCAATATTGTATATTATTGCGTACATTTTGTACTTTTTGGATTAACAAATATAAGATTATGTGTGTTTTGAAACTAATCTATGCATAAAAGATACACAAAATCATCCCTACACATGTTTAGGCCTATATAGTATAAATGTACATCCATACATATATATCCATACATATATATCTGTTTACGTTGTAATGCTGTATTCAGCCATTTTCACAAAGATTACGCGTATTATTATTTATTTTGATCACTTCCGGTATTCAAAAGACAAAGATGTAGGTATGCAAATGAAGCCCTTCATTCCCTCTAAAGAATGGTATCTTTTGTTTCTCTTCCATGAAGACAAATGAATACGCTACAGACAACAAACTAAGGGGGAGTGCTTCCATTCAGCCATTTTACGCATATTACGCGTATTATAATTTATTTTGAGCACTTCCGGTTGTCTCAGGTCAACTCGGTGACCATAGAAATGTAGCCCCACATTCCCTCTATAGAATGGTATAATTTGTGTCTCTTTATATTAAATGACGGATAAGATATAGTCGAAAATCTAGGGGTGGGGTGGTATCCACCCCCTGGTACCTCGGGTATATTGGGTATAACTTTTGAACGGTGTGAGATATCATCTCACATTTTACCTCAAAACGTGTGTAAATGAACCCCTACAGCTACTTAAAAGGTCAAATTTGTATTCCATACGGAAAAAGTTTGAGATGAAAAAAACCTAGGGGGTGGGTGGCAACCACCCCCTTGGTAGCCCGAGGGTTAATGTTCACACACTTTACCCAGCCCAACTAGACCCAGCATTCCCAACAGATTCTTATCGGACACAATTCTAACCATACATTTGGAAGAGTCTGACGTTCAGCCAAACTGAAGAATTATGTTTATACTGATTTACATTACATCGATCTATAGGCCTAAAGCAAACTGATCTTTAAAAGTTAAGTAAGCACATGGACTATATGCGGATTTATTACAGATGAAAACTGTGTTATCAAAATTAATATGTAAGTTGAGAGGTTATCGATTACAGTACTGTTGTTTTGTATAACAAATTTAAAGACGCATTTTTTTCAGCTGTTTGAAGGCCACGTCTTGAGCGCTTCTGTGAGACTCTTGAGTGGCGCTATATAAATGTCTTGTTACATTACATTACATAGCAGATACAAACATTTGTCATTATCGTTCATTATACAGCCTATGATCTCACCCAACCCGATCCATCCGACTTACGGGTTCACACGACTCATTAGCAACTTAGATGCAGTAGGAACCTATAATGGGGTTACAGCAATTTTACATAGGGTAGAATTTTTAGTGTTGAGATTTTTAATGTAGGCAGTCCTGCTTTTGAACAGGATTACACGTCCATAAGCTTTAAATGTTCTAAGTTAGATTTAGATGTGTGCAAATTTGGTCGGTGTGTCAAAAAGTTAAGTCTTCGTATTTCACGGTATAGGTTCACTATATCAGAATACATCCGTCCTTGATTTTACAGGACACGTTTAAAACATTTCTGCTGAAAATTTGACTTGAAAAAAATCATTTATGGTTAAGCGACAAGTGGATGCCAGAAACCACGCCATCTGGTAGTTTTGACTTCTAACAACCCCTTGTCGTTAATCCATTACTGACTCATACTGGTCATAGGGTCGCTCTTCGGGGTTACTTAAAGGGGTCTATACAGTTGTTATCATGCATACCGATCTCAACCAAACAATACTAAACAAAGATTTATGGTATACAGTCTCTTATCAGTATCTTCCAACTTGCAGAAACACATGAATTGCATTAGAAGGCCTAAATTCCACATTTATAAAGCGCCACTTAAAAGCTAAGCGCAGTGCACCACCTTATAATTCTTATTCACGAGCACTGGACCGGTCAAATAAGTAGGATTTATTCCTACAACCCCAATACCCAGTTAACAATATTTGATTCAGGTACTTACACTGAGCTACCAACGAAATCTTCAAAGGTAAGAGCCAAGGAAGTCAAAACCAGCAGACGTCTTAAGTGAACAGAAAACACAAACGAAAAGATATAAACGGATCAAAACCAGCACCGCGCGGTCTCACGTACCGAAGTCAGTTAAGGCAGAACCGCTCTGTACTGCCTTAAATATATTCGTGTCATACAGAACCGCGAGAGGTCGTCCATTCCGCCTCAGCGTCAAAACAGCTGTATGTTCAAGGACATCACGTGCAACAAAAATATATCGTGCATATATAAACAGGCTGCAGGTTTACACTTAAAGGAAGATTTACGATTTTAGACTTAACTCAAAGTATGCATAGCCTGCATGTCAGCCTAAATCATGGTATGAGAAACATTAAGCCTATATATATGCCTAGCTTGCACCAAAGCAATTCACAGGGATAGAGCAGAGTGTAATGAAAATTAATGGACCTTCTGAATCGCGACTTTGAAATTGAATGTGTAGTGTCAAGAAAATGAAGTCGCTAACACTTCATGCCCATGCTGGATTAAGGGACTGCTCTTCCTCTTCGTCTTCTTCTCTTCTTTAAAGCGCTATACATGTGCTCAATAGTTAGACAATTGCGGGCTTAAACTAATGTGGCCCATCTACATAACCGAGCCACAGAAGTCCGCATACCACGGCTCACGCCACGCGCCCCTCTCCCGCAGCAGCGAGGTCGATACACACGCCAGCAAGGCCGCAGCTCAGCTGGATGCATCGACCGAGACTCGCAACTCCAGCAGCGCTTTGACTAATTTCTTCAACATGACATTCAGATCTGTCGCGTGATACAATCTCGCCTCATGAGCAACATGTTGCCTGAGACAAACTCGTACGCTATGCATAATGCCAGGTAAAAGGCTAGCACATTCTATAACTACAATCGCCAACCCTACGTGACATTGAAGCCCAATATTGGTGGTGACGGGCAGATAAATAATGGACCTGAATTGAAATAAAAGCCCGTTGCTTCTGAAACTTAGACGGATTAGGTTGGCAGGAAGAGGCAGCAACGATGAACGCATCCTGTCGTGGAAATAATAAGGACAATTTCCCCATCGACGTATATTAGGATATGTATACATGTACGTCGAGGGATTTTCCATCGTTGTTGTATCTGACGCCGCGCTTTCTTCCTACATAATTGATATTATGCGAAATAGAAGTTCTAAGATTGAATGAAGTCGTCTACCAACCTTAATCTGATTCTCAGGATCCTTTACTGGTCTACGAGTTAAACCGTTGTTGTTAGCCAGTTTGACATCAACAAGAACTGTCTTTGAACGTGCCCTCGCTTATAGGCCTAGCCCTCATAAAAAATGTGCGCTTATCAGCAGCCGTCAAACTCCAGGTTAGCCTAATCCGCTGAAGCGTCATAAGCGTTATCTGTCAATAAAAGAGGCCTGTCTCAATGAGGTCAAACTACAGTCTAAAGTCTCAAATACAGTTGTACCCGCTGTCACTCAGATAATCAACTTTATCTATTGCATAGTTCTGAACTCTTCGGCTAGAGGCTAGAGCCTAACTGATTATTATTATTAATTACAAATTATATCGCTCCGTTTTCTAATGTACAAGGCGTCAAACAATGGTGCACCAAACCAAGTTAGAAATCAGGTCAATATCCAGAACATCAGTGCACGAAGACACGCTAACATTTTCACGACGAGCGTGCACTAAAAGTGACTGGGAAACCACGCCGTTGAAGAGCTAAGCGACTAATGGGCGAACCATGAAGTAAAAGGGAGGGAGGACGATATATAATTATATATTAACTAACGTGAGTCACCGATTTCTTGACTCCAGGGTAGATTCAAGGATTTCAAAAGACTTTGATGTTGTAATAGATAAAGGGAAGCGAGCATTTTCAATTTTGGTTTGTGATGGTAGGCAACTACTCCGCCAAGTCCATCCAACCGAGATTCATGCGAAAGAAGGTTGAGGGAATTATGCCAGAAATGAAAGAAGGGATATCAGAAGTGTTAAGCCACGTTTAATTTAGAGTAAGAATATCCAACGGGTGATCCAACCAGGGCCGCATTAAGGGGGGTGCTATGGGTGCTGCAGCACCGGGCCCGCAGTTTTGAGGGGCCCGCATTTTCAGAAGTGAATGTTTTTAATGTGCTTGAACCAGGGCCGATGAGAGGGGAGACCCGGGGAGTCAGTGAGGGGTTGCTACCCGGGGCCCTGTTCCATGGCAGGGGCCCCTGGCAGGGGCCTGGAAATGTCTAAAACATAGTTCAAACTGAAGAAACCTGTGGGTTTTGTTTTGGCCTAATGCAGGGGTCTCCAAAGTACGGCCCGCGGCCACATCCGGCCCGCTATAAGGCCTTTAATCTGGCCTGCGGAACTCTCCTTGAAGAAGCAAACTAAATTGGTAAAATTGAAAATTTTAACGCCGCTGTACTCTGACATGCATATTGCCAAAATCCATGTCGCTGCTTGTAAGGCACTGTGCCTGATATGCAATGACACCATTGCAGTGCTTAAAGAGTGCAATATTCGGAGACATTATGAATCCAAGCATTCATCGCATTACTCAATAATTCACTGGACAGCTGTGCACAGAGAAGTTTTTTCTTCGGAGTTTTGGCCCGTGGAGCTTTAGAAAGTCAGCAATGTGTTTCCCGATGGAAAACTTTGGAGACCCCTGGCCTAATGCAGTATGTAGGCCCTAGCCTACATATATAATTATGACGGATGCTTCATGAAACATGATACACAGTTCCACATAGGCATACATGTGTTTTGTCTATCTAGATCGCCTGGTTGGTCTAAGAATTTGACCCACAGTAGAAACGAACACAGTTGTACATGAAGTTATCCAGCCCGGTACGCGTCAATATAGGCTACGGCCAAGGATGATTTTCCTTTTTGCGTACAGGCACAGCCACTGTATACCCTTTACTATGCCTGTACCCATCCACGGATTCCTTGATTAGCCGGTCAACAGACTCATCACTCATAAGAATGATTTTGGATTGGCTGTTGGTGCAAAGTTAACTGATGCAGACAAATTTCGATTTCTAACTGAATTCTAGACTCCACCAGAATCGTATGCGTGGTTAGCACTTCGCATTAAGAACCCCCTCTGGTAAAATGATAATCCTAGCTACGTCGTTATAAAGGCTGTCAGACGATTTCGATTATTTCGGTCAAAACTTCTGTGGTTATATAATTGAATTACTTGAATTTGATAAAGAATGTGTCTATCAGTATTTTGAGTTTCTAGAATTGACGGCCTAGAATTGATTCGGCTATTGGTTTTCTGGCAGGCATAGAATCTTTTTACTGGATGTAAATTTATTAATTGAAATTTGAGTTATTAGGCTATCAAAATGAATAATTCTTTAACTTAATGCTGGATGTAAGTTTCATAATAAAATTGATGCCAAATTAGCAATATTTGATATTATATTCCATTAAGTTGATGATGAATTAGAAGATAACTTATCATAAGAACTCTGGAGCTTAATAAGCAAAGAAAGATTAGTGAAAGTCAGGAATACAAACGAGAGACAGACGCTTCTTCAAAGTCTTGCATTTTCAATTTCATAAAAAGCGAATGATGCAGCAAATCAAGCTGACAATATCTTTACTAGTATGTATATACAATAGTAGAAGTCTAAGAAGTGATTTGAAGATCATGGTACAGAGCGAGATGTGCAGATAGTAATGTAACGTTAATTGTATATATTATTGTGTCTTTAGGCAGTTAATAAAATTGTACTCATTAGTAAGCATGCTATAAATATGTGCGTGGTGAACCGGTTGTTGTCAGAGGTGACCTTCGTCAGAGGGGAGGGGGCCCACACTATTACCACAGCACCGGGCCCGCACTAGCCTTAATACGGCCCTGGATCCAACTGGTGATTTGGAAAATGTTATAGCTTATCTAAGGTCATTGATGATGCAGCACTTTCCGCGATTGAGTTAGTTAACAGCTTATCTATTCTCATTACACTATGACTAAGAACACAGCGCAACGCGCTCTCGTGCAAGACTTGTCTTGTTAAAGCGCGTTAGAAATGTCTAATTGTATTTATATATTGCGAAAATGTATGTAGGCTATGTATTTCCAATGAGATTAGAGATGAATCTACAGAGATCGCCGAGTTCAGAAATCACGAACATAATGTTCACAAAAATAGCACCGTAAATAATTGTAGGCCTGTGAGCTATATGGGTCTGCGCCCTTTGAACCTGTTGCGACGTCTCTTAAGTCCAATGACGGATTTAAAATGAAGGCCACAGATGAAGCTTATCGCATTTTTGAAGCATGCGACGTTTCATAAATACGCTTGTTTCAACGTCTAAGACCAGCGCTTATGCTCAGTGCATAGGCGCAACCACCCTATGGACCCGTGGGACGCGTCCCTCCTAACTTTCTAACAGGTTGGGACGGCCCCCCCCAACTTTTGAAAATTTTGAGGTAAACAAGAGCCCAAAATGCACTCCATTTGGTATCAAATGGTCAAATTTGCATCGGCTTCTGGGGAGCTTACGACACTCCCCATACCCCTAGTCGTTAGGAGCTTATTGCCCTCCGCAATCGCAGTTTCCCCCACTCGGACGTTCTAGTAGGTACCTCTCCCAACAAATCGCTGGCTCTGACATTTCAATTTTTAATGCTGCGACTGCGAGTGGTGTTCTTCTAAAACATAAAATCTCAGTTTATTCATATAATAAAGTCATATTTTTCACAGATCGAGATAGTATAGGTACTTTTATGTCGAAATCGTCGATGAAAAATTTGAGGTAAATTAGAGCCCAAAATGTACTCCATTTGCCATCAAATGCTCAAAATTTGCGTCGGCTTCTGGGGCTCCGCCCCAGGCCCCGACGGGGAGCTTACGACGCTTCCCCATACCCCTAGTCGTTAGGGGCTTCTTGCCTTCGGCAATCGCAGCTTCGCGCCTTCGGCGCTCGCAAAACCCCCCCCCCCACTCACACATTCTAGTAGGTCCCCCCAACTTCTGGACCGTGGTTGCGCCTCTGGCTCAGTGGATAAATTGCTCATCCAGAGTTGGCGAATCTCCAAATCTTTAAAAATCTAAAGCGTAAGCCTATCTTCAGAATCTATGACCTATAGGCTTATATATTTATTATTTGCTACTTGGATTAGCGTAAAATGTGTGAAACAAGGTGCATAATGGTCGATTATTGTAACAGAAAGACCTTATAGCCTAGGTGACGGGTCTATTCTGTTAGGTGGCGGCTCTCATAGTTCAGGTGACGGATCTCAAATCCGAGGTGTCGGACCTGAGATGAGGCGGGTTCCGGGTGAATTAAACCACTGGAGCCTTAACTGCAGATGCCGCCATGAAAATTAATATGTTTGTAAAAGTATGGAAAATAGTCGCCCATTTACGTTACATAGCCTAGAGAAATCTGGCATAAGGGTCCATTTAGACGACTTAGCCATTAAGTCAGTCTCGAACTCGTTGAGTCAGTCAGTAATTTCTTAGCGACTGACTCCGAGGACTAATACATGTATTACCAACACATCGTCAGCATAATTATGTAGAGCAAACAGCCAGTTAATAGGCCTAATAAATGCATGTGACAGCCCATGTCAGGTGACGCCGCTGCTAAAAATAAAAATGTATAACAATGTTAAGCTGAAAGAGTGATTATAGGCCTATAGGCCTACTATAATATAACTTGCACAACGTCAGAAAACGACTCAAAGTAGTACGAAGTAGCCTACAAGTGCCCAAAAGCACTTTAAACACTTTAGTATACCAATTTTAAAGACAGCTGTCTGAGCAAGGCTAGGCCTATGTCCGTTACAACAATAAGTCGAACAGTTTGCTATGGATCTTTAGTAAATATGTACCATAAGTACTAAGTAGCCATACTGTTAACGTTACTGTTCACCCTCAGCATTTTGCCTGCTGTAGGTCTATTGTGGAAATAAAGGAATGTAGGTGTAGGCCTACATACATAACAACCTAACCTAACTAACCTAACGCAAATCATCTTTGACACGACGGCGTCGTTTAAATAACGTTATTAAGCCTAACATAGGTCGTTTCGGGAGCGCTTCCGATAAGTTTCTTTTATTGGCTCTATATAATATTTTGGGGAGGGGATAGTATAAAGGATAACACTCTTGCCTGAAGTGCTCACGGACCCGGTTCGGTTCCCGTAAGGCCCCTGGGTTTAGCTCATACCTTCATTCCCTGAGTGGCAGCAAAAGTACAATGAGCTTGCGCCTTGCATGGCTGCAACTTTGTTGATTTATGTCTTCTGTAACTGTATTCTTATGAATTGTTTAATCAACATAACATGTACATGTACAGCGCAGTGCGTTTGTCAGGCGCTTCATTAAAGAATAAATATAATAATAATACTAATTATTATTATTAGATGGAGAACTCAACCATAAAATATCACAGACCGTACACTGTCCGTGGGAAAGTCAGATGATGAGGCCTGCCACTAGCCCTCATATGCGAAGGTTAAGCCAATGGTCATATGACAAAGCAAGTTTAAACTATATGCAATTATAATTCAGCCCACTGTCAACAAAAAACTCCTGTTAGACGGAGAAAATCCACTGTGGCTTAATGTCTGATTTCTCATAAAACATAAAATAAAGTTTACAAATCTCCTTTAAACATAAAAGTGCTATAACAGTCTAGAAATTCCTTTTCTACTGTAAGCATGTCATTACATGATGCACATCCAGAAACTGTTTTATATTCTCAGATGATTTGCCGTTATTCTCTTCCTCCAATTTTCGTCAGAGAACCTTGAACATCATTAGAATCATGACGCAGTTTCCTTCAAAGTTCATGAGCTTTCAACTGGTTCTTCAGTAATGTCAGTACTACTGAATAAAAAGCATTGAACAGAAATGTTAGCATGTACTGCACTTTCCATGTAGATCTTGTCGTTGTATACTAACAAATTTAAACTGGCTTGAAGTACCGCCGGTATTTCTTGTTAAAGAATACCACATTGGATGCCTGTCTTCTGTGACAAATAATGTTCCTTTTCTATCCTGTGTGGGATATCACTACTGGGAATCCTTTGGACAAATATCACACAAATATGGTTTGTCTTGAGAATGGGTTTTCATGTGACGCTTCACATGATAAATTTGTCTAAATGATTTGTTACAGGACAGACATATGTATGGTTTCTCCCCAGTATGGATTTTCACATGCCTCTCAAGAGTTTGTACTTGAGTAAATGATTTCTCACATGACAGGCATTTGTGTGGCTTCTCTTCAGTGTGAAACTTTATGTGGGTTTTCAGCTGACTACGTCCAGCAAATGATTTCTGACATAACTGGCACTTGTATGGCTTCTCTCCAGTGTGAATTCTCATGTGTAACCTCAGAGCATGATGCTGAGCAAATGCTTTTCCACAAATGTGGCACTTGTATGGCTTCTCTCCAGTGTGAATTCTCATGTGCACCTTCAGATAACTATGTTGAGCAAATCCTTTTTCACAAAAGTGGCACTTGTATGGTTTCTCTCCAGTATGGATTCTCATGTGAATTTTCAGAAAAACATTATCACCAAATGATTTCTCACATAACTGACATATGTATGGTTTTTCTCCAGTATGGGTTCTCCTGTGACTTTCCATATTACAACGTACAGCAAAAGATTTGTTGCATACCTGACACTTGTATGGCTTCTCTCCAGTATGAATTCTCATGTGAGTTCTCCGACCACTATAACACGCAAATGTTTTTTCACAAAAGTGGCATTTGTATGGCTTCTCTCCAGTATGAATTCTCATGTGAGTCCTCCGACCACTATAATAAGCAAATGCTTTCTCACATAACTCGCATTTGTATGGTTTCTCTCCAGTATGAGATCTCATGTGAATTTTCAGCCTGCCATCTAGAGCAAACGATTTCTGACACAACTGGCATCTGTATGGTTTTCCAGTAGTATGAACTCTTATGTGCCTCTTTAGACTACCTACTTCCATGACTGATTTATGACAAAACCGACTATTGTGCAGTGTACGTAGAGGGTTATTATGCAAATATTCTGATAGAACCTATACTTCCACAAATTATTTCTGATATAAATGACAGTGGTATGGTTTCTCAGAGCAAGTCTTCCAAGTACATTTTTGGTCAAAAGTTTAGACAAATTAGTCCACTGTAATGTTCTCGAAAAAGATGTATAAGAGGACTCATTTAGGCATACTTTCCGACTGCATATTTACGACTGCAGGTCTACTTCACGACTGCACTTGAAGTTCTTTTTTCTCTTCTTCGTGTACTTGATAAAAACAGAAACAGTAACACCTCAATATTAGCACGTTTGATAATACACAATATAATTTCACTGCTAATCGTTAAGTAGGCTGAATGCTGTTACACTACTATCAAAAAATGTTCTCACTCTGCAGTTGACTGTATAGCTAGTAATAATGACAAAGCACAACATCCAGAATTCAACTCAAAGTTTCTGCAAAGTTTGCCTTGTTTAAACCAATTGTGCAGAAGCTGAGTCGCATTGGCGCAAATACGGTCCAGGTGTTGCGGGGGGCACCATTTAGCAAAACATAAGATAATGAGGGAGTTATCTAAATGTTCATGAATTCATTACAGCAGGAACGCTGCACAACACAATTTGAAATAGCATAGTCTACAAGTCAAAAAAGTAACATAATTTTGGAAGCAACATTCTTCTCAGTGATTTAGTAATATGTACTTATACTCTTATAAATCAGGCGTTTTAAAGTTAAAGAATAGATATATTACACAGAAACACTACAATTGCAAATCCAGAAACATAAAGATGCAGTGGCAGCGCTAAGAGTAATAGCGGAAAGAAGCATCCAGCATGGACAGGACATATACATCTGTTTCGTCGACTATGAAAAAGCTTTTGACAGAGTGGACTGGAAGAAATTGATGAGAATATTGAGACGAATAGGAGTGGACTGGAGAGAAAGAAGACTGATAGGCAATCTATACATGGGACAAAGAGTAAAGATAAGAATTGATGGAGAATACTCAGAACCCGGAAAAATAGGAAGAGGAGTGAGGCAAGGATGCCCACTATCACCAATTCTATTCAACATCTACATAGAAGAAATTGTTAGAGAAACGTTAGAGGAGCTGGAAGAGGGGGTAAAAGTGGGTGGGAAAATGGTGAAAGCATTGAGATTTGCAGACGATCAAGCGATGATGGCAGGCAGTCAGGAAGGTCTACAACTAATGATGGACCGCTTAAACAGCATATCAATGGACTATGACATGAAAATAAACATAAAGAAAACAAAGGTCATGAAGATGAGTAAGAGAGGGGAAGAAACAATAAACATCACATTAAACGGGGAAGAAATAGAACAGGTGAAGAAGTTCTGCTATCTGGGAAGTGTGGTTACAGAGGATGCAAGGTGCCATGTGGAAGTGAAAAGAAGAATAGCTATGGGAAAAGATGCATTCTACAAAAGAGGGGAGCTCCTCAGAGGCGGTCTAAACAGGAAGCTGAAGAAGAGAATGGTAAAGACACTAGTGGGGGCGGCCCGTGGCGCATTGGATAACATCTGGCACAGAGACCGAGAGGTACCGAGTTCGAGCCCCCGTTGGGCGGATATGCTTTGTAGGCTGCTATTAGCGCCGTTGTATTGCAGGCTGTCTGTTCTGTTAGTAGTTAAGATTTAAATTGCATAACATGTAAATGTACAGCGCAGTGCGTTTGTCAGGCGCTTATTAAAGAAAAGATATTATTATTATTATTATTATTATTATTATTATTATTATTATAGTGTGGAGTGTTGTCCTATACGGCTCTGAGACATGGACAATGAGGCAAGAAGACATAAAACGACTGGAGGCCTTTGAGATGTGGATATGGCGCAGAATGGAGAAAATCAGCTGGGTGGAGCGAAGAACGAATGAGGAAATCTTACAGCTGGTGGAAGAAAGAAGATCACTGATAGGCACTATACGGGGGCGGCAGAAGAAATGGATAGGACACATCTTAAGGAGCGACACCCTACTAAGAGACATCATTGAGGGAAGAATGGAGAGGAAACAGATGAGAGGTAGGCCAAGAACAATGCTACTGGACTGGATGTTGGCAGAGGAGGGATACAGCGGACTGAAAAGAGAAGCAGAGAACAGAGAAAAATGGCGTCGTTGGACATATGAACCTGCCTGAGGGCAGAGAACGTGAAGAAGAAGAAGAAAGGGTGGAATATGAGTTCTGTAATTCTTTTAGGTATGGTACAGACTTTGGCAAGTTCCTTCTCTGTATTTCGGAATATCAGCTCTTTTGATCTGTTATTACTTTCATAAACTGACATTCCACAATACCTGTTTTAGCGATTCACAGAACTTTCATGTTCACACTTAATTTTTAATGCAGACTTTCATAGTAGCCTAACAACGCTAACAGAAATGGTACTTCCGGTGGACGATTTTTGAGCGTCGTGGAATGTTTTAAGATCGATAAATTTGTTGCTAGCCAAATGATGCACGTAACGATGATCGCTAACTGGAAAACATTCGTAACAATGCCTTACAATAAAATTCTTACCCACAAATTTAAGAATGCAAAAATTTGCCTTTAACTTCGCAAGCACATAAACTCAATTACAAAAAATTCGTGCACATCGAAACCGGCAATAGCAGCAAGGACCAATGATAGTAGATTCCTACGCAGCAATGAGGTTAAACCATAAACGACAGAATACGAAAGACACTCAACTTCTACAACGCGTCTTGATTTTCCAATCGGCCCTACAACACGTAGGCCTAACTGTGATTTCATAATGCCAGACTTACGAAGTTCAGAAGTGCACATTGAAGTCTGACAAACATTAATACACGCACATAATATGACTGGAATAGGTAAATTTTCAGGTCTATTTCCTTTTCTGTCTCTGTCTTTATCTCTGTCGTTGTCTCTCTGTTTGTTTTTCTGTCTGCTGTCTGTATGTCAGTCTAAAGAGCTCTCTATGATCGCCCATGAACAAGCTGTCTGTCTGCCTGTCTGCCTGTCTGTCTGTCTGTCTGTCTGTCTGTCTGTCTGTCTGTCTGTCTGTCTGTCTGTCTGTCTGTCTGTCTGTCTGTCTTGCTCTCTATGATCTTCTGGCAATCGGACTTCGACCTCCACTTGGTATCTCTCAGACCATCTCTGACACGACACAGCGCCCATGAACAAGCTGGCGCCCGGCTTTGCTTTAGAAATCTCGAGATTACAATAATTAAGCTACCGTTTCCAATATAAACTTTTGCTATCAAAGCAACTGGATTTTTCAACTTCGCCTCATCATGTTTTGCCAAAAGTGGACCCATTCAGAAATGTATTCGGCGCGGAACCGATTTGCTATCATATCAATCGTTAGTTCCTAGAGGAAATAGTGCTTTAGCGGCAGAGATTGTGTTTATTTGGAAAGCATTGCTCGCACACAGGGCACCAGCTTGTTCATGAGCGCTGTGTGTCGATAGAGATTTACACTATTGAGTTCTTGCTGTACACTGATTCAAATAAATAAATAAAATAAAAATAAATAAAATTCCGCTCTCGGACCATCTCGAAGACACAAGAAATTTGACAGATTTTCTCTCCGCGTTCGAAAAGAACTTCGACTCGTGCTTCATTGGTTCATCTCGTCTATGTAGCCTACACTTTCTGTCGATAATGATTCATGCCAATGAAAGCAGTTTACCGGAAAAGCAAGTA
This sequence comes from Aporrectodea caliginosa, assembly GCA_020284085.1. Classification (NCBI taxonomy): domain Eukaryota; kingdom Metazoa; phylum Annelida; class Clitellata; order Crassiclitellata; family Lumbricidae; genus Aporrectodea; species Aporrectodea caliginosa. Next base: position 752,793 of record JACEVL010000842.1, read on the forward strand.
GGCTAATTAAGAATTGAAAGAAATGAAATCGATAGAGATTTACAATACAGATCTCTTAACTGATCACCAATAATTTAATTTTGAGACAATTCCAAACGGTCAAATATATTGATATCAATGTGTCAATTGGGGACAATAATATGCCATATTAACTATACATCATTAACTGCATCGTTGACTCGAGTGAGTGACATTGGCTTCTAAATTAAACGAAGAAGATCTGAAAACTGTAGTGCAGAAATGAACGAAAGAAACCGCTCTTGTATAAAACTAGCCTATATATCGTCAACTTTAAATTTTAAAAATACGCATCGACGCTACTCAGTTTTCACAATATATCGTAGGCCTATATATATATATATAGCCCACATAAACAAGACTTTGCCTGTCTACAGCATTTCATCGGCCTTCGCCCTGTTTTTGTAAGTCCATAGTCTAGTCTGCTTGTAGGCCTATATTATAAATTCCATATCCTGAATCGAGGTCTGAAACGCGGCAGCGATCATTCAAATTACTGCCACTGCACCCTGTCTGCTTTTTAAATATAAATCTTCAATCTGTGGGCCTATCTAGATCTGAGGAGTTGAGTTCATTTCTGTATGACATGTACCCCTAACTTTAATCTTTTGGAAGAGGCACTGCTCAGTCACTTGTGTAATTTTGTTCTCTAATTCAGAATTAGACTAGGCCTATCTTTTTCAAATTGCTTATCTACAGTCTACAGTCTGACTGTGAGCTGATTGATCTTGTGGATGGTGACCTGACAACAGCTTGGTGAGCCATCAGTTGATGCCTTGTGCATTTCACACTAGCGCTATAGAAGTTGGCAATTAAGTGTGAAATTCGTTACTAAAACTGATTAACAGTTCAAACAGTTGACTGTCGAAGTCATTGAACTTTATAGGCCTACAGCGCAGTACTTTCTTAAGATAAATTGCTTTCATCATTTTTGATATAAACAATGAAAATTACTTCTAGCTAAATGTTGAATAATTACAATCCTTCTCAAAATGCATTAAAGTAGGGCCTATACATTGTATTGTTTACACATAACGTGATAATTAGGTGACTTTTGCGTTATGAATTGTTTTGCCTGGATATATTCATGCCGTCATAAGAAAGGCAGATTGCCTTTAGAGTATAATTTTTATTGTTTGGGGAAAGTGATCGCATAGTTCTTTTCCGTCAAGGTTTAATCGTCATTATATTGTGTTATTATAAGTTTCGATCTAAGATAATCATAAATAACCTTTACTTTGATTTGTTTGTTGCGTGCTATAAAATTGTGGCTTTGATCATTTTAAAAGAACCATTAAAATGTCTCGACGTTCACTTCATCTGCTAGGAAGAGATGATGGAAGAGCCAAGAGAAGGTCAGTGTAAGTCTCACCACGTGTGAGAGCTTACTTCACATCAGAGTCTTTACTCCACAACAACTTCTGAGCGACTGCTTTATTATCAACAGATTCAACACTCAAGTAAGAATATACATGTTCATAAAAATGGACTATTCCTATACCTTCCGATTGGTCTAAGTGTCCGATTCTAAATATAATGTCCAATCATTAAAGAGTCTTGTCAATATATTCTAAGACAATTTACATACCTAATATAAAAACCGAAATACCATTCCTATTAAAACTTAAATGAGTAAGTACATATCCAAAGCATACGAAATCTCTAATTAAAATGTTTTATTGTATTGAATTGTACTGTATTGTATTGTATTGTATTGTATATGACAGTCAACCTTTCAACACAAAACTGAAGTTTCACCTCTTCAAGAATGCATACCCCGATTCATTTGATATTCCATCATTCTTCCAACTCGATATAAACGACACCCACCTTAACAGCTAATCTGATCCACTGGCAATCCGACTCGGACTCCAACTACCCTTTTGGACATTCAGTCTGACTCGACGCAGCGCTCGTGAATAAGCTGGTGCCTTGCGCTTGGCTTTCGAGTGGCACTTAAGAAGTTTGGAGTTTGCGATTACGGTAGCGCGTGTCTGTCAATTCACATTAACGCAGTCCGTACACTTTTCAACCATTTATTATTTCAATTCAAAAACATTTATACAATTATTTATACATAAAGATTTTCTGTATAATAATCAGCTGTCCCTTTACGCTAGCTCAATGCAAATCAACTCTCTCTTCTACCGGTAACTAACATTCAAATAGTGCTCATATCAGCAACGTCTTTCGTGCGCTTACGTGCGACTGTACTGTATACAGCATTATTTTGTACGTACGACTGTCCAATTAAATATGCAAGACAACACACAGCACCTGTTCAGCCAAGCGCATGTATACACTGATGTATAATGCACCAGTGTATGCGGTGGAAGACAGAGTGAGTCGATTTCACTTCATTTCAACACACAATACACAATACACCCCCCCCACACACACACACACACAATACTGCTGCCAATCAAACGTCCGGACACGACTATTAATTAAGCTAATTGACATAGATTCTAACTCAGATCAATGTCGCTGTTCTCAGAAAACAAGTTCACAGATGCATAACGAATACTGGATGGTTTATTCATTTGCCTTTCCGGAAAAAATAGGGTCACAGTTGGAGACGTAGACGTATACGTGAAGCAGATACTGTATCTTTCAATTTGCACGACAAAGTTGTCCTAGACTCCTAGTTCTATCTGAATGACTGCACAGCGCATTCCAAATCAGTAATGCATGAAACTCAAGAAATATTTAGAAACCAACAGAATCCCGCCATGAAGGGAAAAATTATTTTCTTTGTAATTTGCGCCCAAATTATCAATGTTAGTGGAAACTTATATCCTTTATGATTTAGAGTAGTCAAAGAAAATTTTCCAATTTCTTCAATTTATAACTGCACGGATTAAAACCGTCGGACACCTCTAGCACTGCTGAAGACAAATTCACATTAACACAGTCCATAAACTTTTCAAATATTTCTTCTCTGTCCTTCGTTACTCACCTCACTCAACAACACAGGTGTTGCAAAAAGGACAATTCTCGTACATTTTAACAAATACGATATAGGTTGTTCCATGCATACTGTATTTTTATAATAAAATCGCATTCCATAATAAACAATACATTCGATTAAATATAGCAGTACAGTACGTGTTGTATTCTACAGGTTAGGTATAGCTATTGGTCGCTATGAAAAATGTGTACATTTAAATTTTCGTGTCACCAGTTTGAAATCCATGATATTCAGTCCAGTTCAAGAGACGTTGAACAAACAGAATTCAATACTCAACCTATCAGAACAGCTAAGCTGATGAGGATCTAAGCAGACCGCTGCATGTAAAACACTGGAATTCCGACTAGTAGCAAAAATAGGCCTATGACTTTGATTAGTGAACTAGTTATTTAGTGAGCCATATACATCCGGCCGCAGGTGTAGTAGCTTTTACATGTCTGCATTCTTCTGTCTACGTAAATAATTAGTTTCAGGACGAGGTAATCGGTTGAGTAGAATAGGAAAAACGTTCACCGGGGACTTTGTCAGACAAGTTTAAAACTTGGCGAAATCTAATTTGTATGCCAAAGATTTGGCTTACGAATAATACTATAGATGTGTCGCCTGCAACAGCTACAGAGTGACAAGAAATCAAGACTGTCCAAATACGCAAAATAGTAGTACAGGCTAATAGGATATAAAAATACGCTACTTAAGGTTAACTTCAGTTAAACGTCAATAACACTTTACATATATTTACCCTAATACAGATGGCCTACATTATGTTCAAGCCACCTTAATTCTCATTCACTATTCAACAAACGAAACAGAAGCAAATTATTAGGATAAACATGTGGTCGGATGTTCTTCGTTAATCAATGTCTGCACCTTCTGATCATCCTGTAAGCATTGGCTGCGCCTCATCTGTTTGCTATTGACTCATATAGATAGCAAGTAAACACAGGGCAATAGCCAGTAAGACGTAAAAAAGAAATCTCATCGTGGATGATTGGCCGTTCTTCGGATATGATTTCATCCTCAGTGGTGCGGCAACGCGATCCATAATCGTCAGGATGGAATTTCTGGCCCCGGGCCAAGCCCCGTGGCCCATGACTCGGTAGTGTGATGGTGCAATAGGTCCAAAAAACATCGAAATCGCCAGTCTCGGATCCGTCAGAAACAGACGACCTGTAGCAATTAAGACGGTTATAATTATAACTTACGATTACAAATATAAGTATGACAATATTCCGTATGGGCTCCATATGTTTTGCACATGGGTCCAAATGTACGACATATGAATTACATAATTATGTGAATACAAGTATTATTGCCATGTTATTGCTATATATGGACGGCGTCTAGACTTCTGGTGCTTACAAAGTGTTCTCAGGCTAGAACAAAGTCTTAATAACAGCATTTCGGACCAACATATTGTTGGTCATGTTGTGAAGGGAAAAGAAGAAGCATTGAGTACAATCAGGGCTGTTAAAGGCTTGGTTGTTTTTTTTTGTTTTTTTTGCTTAAAAAAACCCCAAAAAAACAAAAACCGCAATTTTTTTTACATTTTTCTTTACAAATTTAGAAACTAGGCCTATATATGCCAAAAAATGTTGTCTCTTCAACTATCTTGGGAATTGTTGTATGATCTTTGTTAATTTCGTTATATGAGATTCTATAGTATACGGTCCTATGTTCTGGTTAATTTCATTTATATGCATCTGATTAATTTGAACGGTATTATGTTATTTTTATGAGTTTTATGATCCGAAATAGGAAAATCTTGAAAATACAAAAACAAAAAAACAAAAAAAAATTCATTTTGAAAAAACTTTGGTTTCTTGCACCTCTGAGTACAAATGCACTAATTCTGAACATTGTGATTTGAGCAAAATCGAGGATGAATTATTTGTTTATTTGCCAAAGCATTTTTACTGAAGCCTTTCCTGCTAAAAAGGTAAAACTGGTGATATAATAAATATGTTTTAGAGCGCTTTTGTTGTCTATGCGAGGTGCGTGACAAGGGAGAAATGTGTCGATGGGATATGTGCGGGACAAATGAACAGAGGGAATTGCTGTAGGGGAAATTGTAATTGTAATTGTAATCGAACATTTATATAGCGCTGCTCAAAAATCAGCTGCGCTCTCGACCTGCTTCAGTGCCTGCGTCAGGGAACAAAAATGTCTTAAGGCGTCTACGGAACTGGGAAGGTGATAGGGCTAGTAACTCAAGGCGAAGAGATTGGGGAAGAGAGTATATAAGGAAATGTCCGGAAAAAGTCCGGAAAATGTCTTGAGTAGAGGTGCGGATCCGTTTGTCCAATTCAGCGAAATTGTGATTTCCGTGCACTGAACAGTTTCTGGAGTTCTTTACTTCCAGGTTTATGTGAAACTTTTTTATCTTTTTTGTTAATGCCCAAACAGACCCATTTTTCCCAATCTTCTTCACGCAGTTATTTCGCAGTCTGTTTCATCTCCAATCTCTTTCATACTCTTCACTGTATCTATAGACTGTAAACTCTGAGCAATCTTCGCATGAAATTACCAAACTGAGCAGGATTCAATGGGTTCTAGCTTGAGAAATTACAAATACCTTCAATCTAGCCATTGCTGATCGCATTTGGGTTCAAGCCTCTCTTCCCATTGGGGCCTGACTATTCGTACTGCGTTTTCGCAGCGGATAATGCCGCAATTCTAGGGTCTGATTGACCACCTCGTTAATACGTCATTAAATTATCACTTTTAAAACATCTTCAATAATTTCTACAGGCATGGTTTACGTTTTGCAAAGATAATTTAAATTAAGGCAAATTTAGAACAGTTTTAGTAAGACAAATGGCATCTATTGTTCAACAGACTTCTGTAAAAAAAATCGGTCTATTTGAAAGAAACACCTATCTTTGGTTATATCCATAGCAAGAACTGTGCTGGGTGAACGAGCTTTTACGGTTGCTGGACCTACATTTTGGACATTCCCCAATGCTGGTGGTACTTACGCAAATGTGGCTTGCAGCCGATTATTTCAGCGAGTTCGTCCATGAAAGGCTGGTAGTCGACCTGAATCGTGTGTCGAGTCGACTTCGTGTAACGCTGAACAACACCGTCATTTCTCTCCCGTACTTCCTTCCACATGACTTCAGACGATGGGAGACGGACATCTCCCTTCACATGGAATAAATAACAATGCAACGCTAGCAGTATAGACTACTCCCACCAATATGCATTCACTCTTCATTTAGCCTAATCGCTATAAGACCAGCTTCGTGATTATGGCAGAACCTAATGGACTTATAGTAAGCTATGAACTATGACCCTCTAGCTTCAGCTTCACGTACAACCCATTCAGTCAGACAGATGTCAACTGCTCGTAGACATCCATCAGTTTAGAAAGACAAGGCATGCAGTTCCTAGAGTTTACAACAAATGAAGTCTTCATGACGTCTTAAGTCATAGCCAATTAAACCTTTTCAAATTTAAAGATACATTTTTAAGACTTACAATTAAACAATGATTATTAACGGCAATCGAACACAAGAGACATATGAACAACAGCAAATACTTTCCAAACTTCACTACTTGCCTTCTGCACCAGCAGGAAGCTTGTTATAAGAGAGTGTATATATTGTCGCCCAAACATCAATATTCGTCCATTTATAGCTTAATATTTACACAGCTTATATATATATATATATATATATATATTTATGCGTGTAGGCATGTAGATTACTACGTGGAGTAGATAGGATTTTGCATGTAAATAGCTAAGCTAATAAATAGTGCGTAATCTTAAACCTGGGCCTCTTGGCGGTTTCTCTTTAGACTTACTTGCAACAATGTATAATATGCGCGTGGATACCAGGGTACGTTATCTCTTGCCAGGGTGTCCTAATAATCATATCTTACCTTGAACACGCGAGTGGCCAACCGACTCTGCATCTCAGACAATGGCAAGACGCCTCCGAGAGGCTGCAAGCAACCAATCACGGCAATTGTAGGAGGTGAGATGGCTGGTGGAAATGCTAGTTTGTACAGGTTGACCATGTTATCCTTGACCTCGAACGCCTTGTGGTCGATGAAGGGAAAGCCAAACAGATAACCGGTGGCACTGATGATAACATCGATGTCTTCGAGAACTGATCCATCCACAAACTCCACCGATCGGCCACGCAATCGACGAATATCTGGCTTCAAGACAACACTTCCAGCGATCAGTCGGTTAGGCAGATCGTCACTGATCGTAGGATGTTGCGACCAGATGCGGTGCTCAGGCTTGAGTCCATAGAGCTCGTGGTCGAATTGTCTATTCAGCCATCTCTCACACAAGCTGCTGAGGCCCTCGAAAGAAAGAAACCCCATCCAATAGTTCTCGAAACGTGTGAAGTGGGCACAGTCTAGAGGAAGACCGTTGTCCGAGATTCTCTGTATGATCCAAGCTCCCCGTCTGGTGCTTTGATAAACCTAAATCATTATCAAACGAAATCAACAATTTATTCCTCCTCCAATCATCAAATCTTGCACTTTTGTATATCATAGACCTACTGCTTCATTGTTACATTTTCTTACAGCATAGTGCCCGTATGCTATATTATTACCTCTCACTACAAACTTAAATTTGCAACCTGTCAGAAAGTGATTCCTTCAAATACTGTCCGTCAAGCATCACGACATAATAAAAACGTGCGTGTTGTAATAACCTCCCCGCAGTCCTTGGACATTTGATGGGACCCATATGGGCTCTGTACGAGTCCCATATGAAAATATGGTCCTGTATTAGTTCCATGTGGGTATGTTGGCAGCGTTGCCATGGAGTAACGCCGGAACTGTTTGGACACTGACATGCTACTTCAACTTGCTCAAGAAAATCGAGTTCCTGCTTTAACTTCCAAATCAGCCATCGGTGGACATTTCAGTCCAATATAAACCACGTTGAATTTACTGGTCTTGTTGATGCAGCTTTTCTGTGTTGCCTACAAACTGCGATTATTTACATTGCATTACTCTTTTGACATAGCAAACCGTGATTACCAAGCTATTAATACCGGGAGTTACAATTAACTTTGCTGTTGTGATTCCTATTAAATTTTATTCTAGCCCTACAAAGACTTTCAGAAGACGACAGCACAGCCTATAGTTGACGGTCATTGCGTTTAGCATCCCCAGGAGACATGTTGGTCCCCAGCTCAGGCATTTTTCTAACCATTTAAAGGTCTACCTCTTAACAGCTTCCATTTTGAAGTTCTTAGTAAGCGCTTTGCAAGTAGCTAGATACATAATGTACATAAATGAATACAGAACCTGGTTGTCATTATAGCTACATACCTGATCACAAACTTTGCTCAGTTCCACAGAAACGTCTGCACCAGAATTTCCGATGCCGACCACAATAACTCGTTTTCCTTCGTAACCTTGATGGTCAGTGTAATCGTGGGTGTGGACAATCTTTCCTTCGAATTCTTCTTGTCCTGGGAAATGTACTACCTTCTTCTCCGCGTGGTGACCCGAGCAGACCATCACCCCGTCAAACTCCTCTGTTCTGGTCAAACCCGATTCCAAGTCCTTCAGTTCCAACTTCCATCGACCGGTTTCTTTGAAATTCTCCACTTGGCTCACTCTCTTGATCTCGGTACGGAAGTGAATGTATTTCATTAAGTCGAAGTTTTTTGCATAGAGACGGAGGTAACTGAGGACCTTCCTATTGTGCATGTAGTTTGGATACTCGGCTGGAACCAGGAAGTCGCTGTAGAAACTGGTTTCCTTGCTAGAATTGATGATGGTGGACTTCATGACAGTTGATTGGCCATCTGTGGGGGTTTCCTTCCAGTTCCATAGTCCACCAATGTCGTCCGTTCTCTCGAAGCAAACAGGTTGGAGTCCCTCATCTAGGCAGCACTTGATGGCTGGGAGACCGCTGGCTCCTGCTCCTATTACTGCTATCCTTTTCATAATCTGTTGTTGTGCAGAGTTGATCTGAAGAATTATAGTTTAAAATGTTATCCACGCATAAAATAATGTTGTAATTGTAATTGTAATTGAAAAATCCATAGAGGCCGAAGTACATAAGATTTGAACTCTGAAGGTATGAAGGAGCTACCCCGAGCAGAGAGTTGCGCATAAGTGAGAATTTTGAACTGAATGCGCTGGGCACAGGAAGCCTGCAGTAGAGAGTTTCCTGAATGAAGGCATGTGAGCATGTTCGGAAGAAAGTTGTCGATTTCGAAGTAGGACCTACTGTGTGAACTAGCTGAGTTCCCTTGTTTAAGAAAGTTATAAGACTGTGTGAATTTAAATGGAGGTCAAGGACTACAATAGTGACGTTACAGGTGGCACTATGGCAATAAGAGTAAAGTTATAGGCAATAGATTTAGCCAAAAAAGTCAAAATCCATACATCGAGGAGACATTTCACCGCTATAAATAGGAAATAAGCACAATTTTTATTATTTTTATTAACGCAAGGTAAGTACAATTCCCTCAGGAGCCAAGAAATGATCATAATAATTCTTACGTTTCATTGAGTTTCGGACCAAATGGATTATTGTAATGGGGTGTGGACTGGGTCAGTTTTATCAGTTTTGGGGGCCCGATAGCGCATTGGCACTGGCATAGAGAGCGAGAGGTACCGAGATCGAGTGCCGTAGGCGGACATGCTTTGTAGGCTGCTATTAGCGCCGTGTATTGCAGGCTGTCTGTTCTGTTAGTATAGTTAAAGATGTATGTCTTCTGTCATTTGTGTTCTTGTGAATTGTTTCAATTGCATAACTGTACACTGTAACCGGTTGCGGTTTGTCAACCGGATTGTTTCAATAAAGAATATTATTATAGTTACTATTTAAAGACTGAGCCTTTCAAATCATGAGAGACAGTCATAAAGTAATAATTCTTAATATAGGAATATGCTGTACATCATAAATTCTGTGCGTTTACTTTTTCCTTTCAGGTATTGCTTCACAAGCTCAGTGATATTGCTCACTTAGCAAGAACCTATGCAGTAACTCTCGATACAGAGGGACTTTAAATAATAAATACGAACTGTTGGCAGCAAATCACAGCATCCGGACATATTAGCTTCGTGCTGTTTGGCTATCTGGTTTTATATCGGCTAGTGCTATCGGCAACAGGAAATTTCTTAATGGTGAGTTCTAGTAATCTTGAATAATCGTAATCGTAAACTCGAGATTTCAAGAGCGCCCACAAAAGCGAAGTCGCGGGAACCAGCTTATTCACAGGCGCTTTATCAACACAAAATCTATAGGTAGAGGTCAAGATCCGGAGAGTCAGGCAGGCAGACAGCCAGACGGCTAAGGTGGATGATGTTCAGAGTTGAAATGGTGAAGGAGGTGAGGGTAATCGGAATAGGATTTGTGTTTTCACCACTCAAAATATACTAATAAATTTGGTTACAAGTAGGCCACATAGACATAAAAGAATAAAAAGTTATAGACAATCACTGCCAAAGGCAACCTCTATGTCTCGGTGGACTTACTTTTTAGAATTACCATGACTACGGATTGGTTTTTGTGCGCCATCGGTTGATGCCTTGTGCAGTACATATTGCGCTATAGTAGTTTCTTATTCTTCATTCATTCACAAATTTATATAGCACCTCTTCAAGGAAACCATTCAGAAGCGCTCCCAACTCCAGAGGTATGTTATCGTTATTGCTACTACTTTTGCTATAATTTATTGTCTTTCAGTCCATAGACTCCATACTTCCTGCTTCCTTCATAAGATGCTCATGTCATGTAGTGACGCTCGTGCTGTGCTGCCTGTGCAACATGGTCTGCCCCTTGAAAAATGTCTGCAGGCGATCTTGCTCTATATTCTACAATAATCTAAAACTAATAATAGTCGTTTTGCCCAAATTTCACAACAATGTCCGTGCTATATAGTATAGCATTGAATTGCTATACTATAATGAATTTCAATCTCTCTCTGTTGCTAAACATGCTTAACGGCTTCCCTTATCATCATGCATGGATTAAATTGACAAAGTGGCGCAACATATTAAGTTCTTAGATTGGATGAAATCTCCTACCGTAGAAACTTCGCTGGTTGCTCTCCTACCGATCTCAGGGTTAAACTACTGGCATCAGTAAAATTAGAACAGCCTGCAACTTGCCCTCCGTCTTATATAGCCTAATGCACGTGTTATCAGTTGCCGTCGCACAGCGGTTTAATGCGCGCCAGAGTTGCTGAAAGCGATATTTCACAAGCTACAAGGTTATTGTCAGCGAGGTCGAAATACACAGTCCAAAGTCTGTTGTCTAATGCACAAGGTATCAACTGATAGCGAACCAGAACAAAGCCGTTACTCAAGTCAATATCCAGGCGATCAATCAACTAAGACAGACCAAGAAACTGAGCAGAGCGAAAAGATACAAAGAGTTCAAGGCCGCTCATGTAAAAGGACAGATAGGTCATGAAATTATCTGGCTAAAATTTATATAATTATAAGTCAGGACAATAAGGACTGGATTTAAAACACTGTGGTTGACCAGAGTTCAATGTCAATTAAGTATGAACTTCAATTTGAAACAAATCCTTTACTGAAATAGAAGCCAATGCACAAAGGCGGCGCCAGACATATTTTGTAACCACGGCATAGCCAGGGCAGTCATACAAATAACCAGTGCAAATAAATTCTCGACAGGGTAAAATTTCTGGCAGGGTAACGACCAGGGCAAAGGCTTTGTTAGCATGGCATTTGCCCTGGCTTGCCCTGGTGTAGTGCCGCCACTGCCAATGCATGCATATAAACACAGGTGTACCGTGTAATACAATTTGATAAGACAGTTATGTATAGTTATGGCGCTAACCAAATAGAGTTCTGAACTACCTAAAGTTTCGTCATGTTCGATTTTGTGATTGCAGCTTGAACAGACTTGCAGTAATCAAAGCGAATTGAGACGGATACGTATTATACAAGAGATATCCGTGAAATATTGGTAAATAAAGACGACTAATTCTGCATTTATCACCAATGCACATATTTGAGGACTTACTAATTACATTGACAACGTGCATGGGCGTAGCCAGAAAAAAATTTCGGAGGGGTTTTAAGATTTCGGGGGGGGGTTTCATTGAAAATTGTTGCAAAAGTCCACGTTTTTTAAATTTTGCATGTAACAGCATATCATTTTTTTTCGGAAACTTAGTTCGGGGGTTTGAACCCGCAAAACCACCCCTAAATACGCCCATGACAACGTGACACAAAACAGTTGTAATTGAAATTGCAAATTTATATAGAGACAATTCAACAGAGACCAGTTAGGGCGTTCCCGACCTAACACAACGAAACCACGATCGAACAGAATGGTCTTGAGGCGTTTGAGGAAAGGAGGCAGTGAGGCTGAGGAGTTCATGTGGCAGGTTCATGGGCGTATTTAGGGGTGGTTTTACGGGTTCACACACCCCCCACCCCCGAAAAATGCATTACTGTTATAAAAAAAGAAATATGTAGAAAAATACGACCATGTACACTGGAACCCCAAAGACTAATCCCCCACGAAATTGTTTCCTGGCTACGTCCCTGCTGAGGCTTTTAGGCAACTTTATCCAGGATGACGGGCCTGCAACAACAACACTTCTATTCTGGACCGTGGAAGTCCGGGGCGGTGAAAAAATCCAGTCGCCTTGCTCAGGAGAGCGAAGAAATCTGCGACCAAGGATGGAAGAGAAATAACGACGCCAAGCTTCTTGAGATAAGATGTATGATCAAAGCTCAGGCACAAGTAGCAGCCATTTCGACAGCAATTCTACCAACAGCAATGTACTCATCACGAGATAATTGAGAAGTAATTTTCACGTACGTTAGATATAAAAGAGTAAGATTGATGACATGACTATTGTCTACATCGTTTAGATTACTAGTTTATCTCTACTTAGGCTTTGGGCCGTGAGAAAACCCGTACGGCACACACCTGTGGGTAATTAATTAGGTTTAAAGAGCTGCTTCAAAACGAGGCTATACGTTATTAGATTATCTCGTCGACCTCATATCGTAATCGTAATCGTTATCTCCAAACTTCTAAAGCGCCACTCGGAAGCCAAGCGCAGTGCACCAGCTTATTCACGGGCCTGTGTCTATCAGAAGGGTTGTCCAAAAGAGTAGTCCGAGGACGGTCCGAGTCCGGTTTCAAGAGGATCAGAGGGGGCACAGCAGATGTTAAGGTGGGTGTCGTTTAGGTCGAGAATTGGAAGGTAGAGGATCAGATGAGTGAGGGGTAAGAGTTCTTGAAAAGGAGAGTCTTAAGTTTCGAGTGGAAAGCCTTGGAGGATGGATAGAGGAGCCTGAGACAGATGATGGTGGGTGATTGGCGATGATGGTGGAGGAACCGATAAAATTATGAATTCAGGAGGTAGATCGTTCCAGAGAAGTGGTGCTTGCAGTGTTGGATATTACTCTGTTAGAGAACTTGAGATGAATAGTGACCGGGAGTCGAGAAAGAGTGAGAACGGAGGATGATGGGTATAACGGGCTTGCTGAATGGTGAAGAGTTCGCGGATATATCTGAGCTGAGAGTGTTGTAGGGAGTTGCACGTTAGCGAGAGGACTTTGAAGTGGATTCGCTCTGTGATTTTTAACCAATGGAGTGATTTCAGGATGGGAGTGATGTGGTGATGTTTGGGCGTTCTCGTGACCGCCCTGGCCAATGAGTTTTGAATGAGTTGCAGAAGCTTGAGTCTTGGTGACTCTGGAGGTTGCAATGGTAGAGGCAGTTTTGAAGTAAAACAAGGGTCGGGAATCGGCGGAGGTCACGATAACCAATGTGCACGAAGCGGGAAGCGCGAGAGATTGGAGATGTGGCTAAAGAAGGAGAGATGTGAATCAAAAGTAACACCAAGATTGCGGACAGAGGCATCAGAGGTGAAGGTAAGAGATGAAGAGTTAGTGGATATAGTGTATTGATGGATCAGGGATTTACTTAATTTCGTCAGCAAGGATGATGAATTCTTTTTTGGAAGGGTAGAGGCAGAGTAGATTGGACGGCATCCATTGAGAGATTAGGTTAACTACGTCGAGTGATTGTGCAATGGAGGTGGAAAAAGAGCTCTAGGAGAAGGATGTGTAGAGTTATGTGTCGTCTGTGAACAGATGGTGGTCAGCAGAGGAGGATTATATGAGATATAGTGTGGTATATAGATTGGCGAGCAGTGGGCCCAGGACGGAGCCTTGAGGGACACCACAACTGAGCGGAAGGGGTTGTGAACAGTGACTGGATGCTGTAACAGAGGACCTGGAAGATAAGTAGGACTGGAACCATAGTCGAGCAGTGCCAGAGACGTCAAACCAAGATGAGAGTCGATGAAGAAGGAGATCGATGGTGTCGAATGCGGCGGAGATGTCAAAGAGACATAGGCAGGAGATTTGCTTATGGCTGACAGCAAAGACCAGTTTATTGTACAGAGAGCTGGGAGAGGCGAGTAGAGCAACTGTGGAGTGGTGTTTAGTGAAGCCAGATTGGTGGGGGTTGATGAGTGCGTTAGAAAAGAGGTAGTTATTTAGCCGGGAAATGACAATTCGTTCAGTTAATTTAGATTGAAAGGAAAGATTGGAGATGGGTCGGTAATTAGATAGGTTTTCCTTGTCAAGACTTGCTTTCTTCAGAAGAGGAGTGACGAGACAGTGCTTGAAGACCATGGGGAAAGTGCCAGTAGAGTGTGAGAGATAGATAATTTTAGTGATTACAGGAATGAGGACGGAGGCACAGTCTTTTAGAAGAGAGGTGACGATAGGCTCTAGTTCGCAATGTTTGCTGGGAAGAGAATTTAAAACGAGTGACACTTCTGCTTCAGAGGGTGGGAGAGAAAATTTGTAGAGATGGCTGAGAGGCAGGAGGAGTAGGGTGTGAAGAGGGGAGTGAATCAGTGCTGGAGGAGTGTGAATCTAGAAGAGACTGCAATGAGAAGCATTAATACAAACAATATGCCTTATGATATACCTACCACCCTGCATGCATGCATCCATTGCATCAGTGGTGGCGCCAGGGGGATAGCCCCCCCCAAAAAGTGGAAAATCACTGCAAATCACAGGGAGGAGGGGACAAAAGGGAAGGGCTTGGAGCTTTAGCCCCCCCCCAACCTGAAATCCTGGCGCCTCCACTTCATTGCATACATACATAAAGTATATACGTGCGTGCATTACATAGATATGCACATACATGTATGCGTACATACATAAATACATACATAGGATTACATTCCTATTTTGCACGCATACGCTATAAGATCGTGCAAGCGTTTAATTGCATATAATTATGTGTGCTTAATTGCGTATTTGTGTTCGCATAATTATGTGCATGCATGTCCTGTAGGTAGGCATGTTTGTATGCCTTCAGGTCAAGGTTGCAGGAACTATTGCATTGCACACCAGCGCTATATAAATTACTAATTACTAATAATTTGTATAGGTGCATATTTGTTTATATGTAAGCAAGTACGCCTACGTTTGAACCTAGTGTAATCTAGTGTAATACACATTTTCTTATTACACATTTACCCATTACACATTTACTTATTACATATTTACTTATAACACATTTGCTTGTTACACATTTTATAGTTCGAGTTGGCTTATCAATGGGTCTCTGTGACGCTTCTGCATTCGCCGAAGACTGTAGCCTCTACGGGTTCCCTAAATCTCATTTCATCGTGTTACCAAACACGCATGAAATCTCAAACACTGAAAAGTAAACTCCGAAATATTATCGACTAAATTCCTCACATGGCCATGAAATCTATTCAGATGAACAAGAATCATAAAAGGGCCTTCGTCACGGCAACTGACCTAGGCCTATGCATAATTGATTAGGTTAATTAATTATTTTAAGTAGGTTATTGTGCTCTGTTTTGTTTGTATGCATGGTAACAGTGTCATGACGCCTTCTGCCCTTCTTGTAGTTCTAAAAAATCGGTTGCATCACTAACCTATCTCTGTAGTTCGAAAAAGACGATGTTCATCTGCCGGAAAATGGTGTTCCAAAGTCAAGAACGTCCTTCAAATGCAGTATAAACGCATTCATATATACGCTCAAACGAAAGGTGTCCTGTGGGGAATGAGAGCAAGCACACACAAACACGCACACAGGGACGCAACAAACCTTCAGCAAACCTCAGTACATGTAGTTCATACACACGTGCTGTGCTAATGCTCTGTATGGCTTAGTTTCTACACATCTAGCTGCAAGCAATTGAACTTTGGAACGACCTGCTGCTGTGAAATTACCCTTGAGCTCTCGAGCTGATTATAATTAATCAGTGAGCCGTTGCGTGAACTCGTATTTCATACATTATACAACTTCAAGGACAGGTCAAAACAACAAGCCATCTGCAATTCTGCATACTGAATATCCAACAGGTAGATCATAATTCGAAGGCCATTACTTCTGCTTAGCAGTCGTGTCGTTATTTTTGAAGTCCCAGAAGAATGCGAGATCGAGAAAGAGGCGAACAAATGAGTTTTCCAAAGAAGCAAGTAGAAGAACTGAAAGAAATTAAGTGGATTGTAATACAGATCCCTTGATTGTATTGTATTGTATTAACTTACTTACTTAGAATTTGTTGCATTGTTTATGTTGCAAGTGATTTTTTACCCGGGTGGGTTGAAAGCCCACCGCAGAGCCCTCCTCCTTTATATTGGCTTGGGACAGGCTCAGACTTCCTTAGGGCAGTCTGAGGCGGAGTTGTATTTAAGAATGTCAAAATCGCCTCTCGCAGTGCATACCAATCAGAGGCGCTCCCAGTGCGAAGGACCCCACACAAAAAAACAAAATTTATGACAGAGGAGAGATGGAGTGGAACCTGCAGTCGGAATCGTACAGAGAACTGAGGGAGGTAGGGAGGTCAATTTACAGTCAAGGGCAGACAGAAGCTGGGGATTGGACTTTGGCAGTCCTAACCCGATGAACAACAAAATTGATCACCAATAAGACGTAACACACTTCCAAGTTCCAGACAGTCAGATGCATTGGTATCAATGGGTTAACTGATACAAACAATTATATTCCACATCATTTGGGGTCTACATCTTTGATCACTGCACAGAGTTACATTAATTTAGTTTACCAAATTAAAAGAAGAGAATACAAAAACGATTGCAGAAATTCATGAAAAACACGGTCCTTGTACAAAACTATATTAACCTTTACTTTCAATAAAAAAAAACGCCATACTCGGCATACATGAAATAATTGTACACACACGACTTTGCCTGTTGACGACAGTTCATCGGCCTTGCTCCAGTTTTCGTAAGCCCACAGGCTAGTCTGCTTGCTTTGAACGAACGCAAAGTGCCTATCTTAGAATCAGGTCAAACTTTCATCGGCCTCGCTCTATTTTGATATGCCCATTGGCTTGTCGGCCTGCTTGAATAGTGTTGTCTGTACCACAGGCATAAGAAAATTAAATGGCTTATGCATATGGGTGAAATGTGTATACAAAATCTCAGACAACAGCAGTCTAGACATCTTATACACTGGCGATTTTTGTATGGGCGACAAGTTGCTTTTTGGGCATGGGTTGCCCGTGTCAAACCTAACTGGGCTTGATGCCAGAAGCCTATTAAGAGCAGAGGCGGCGACAGACTTTTTTTAGCCAGGGCATAGCCAGGGCAGTCATACAAGTAACCATTACAGAGGGAGATTTCAGTCCAAATAAATTCTCGGCAGCTTTGTGGCAGGGCAACGACCAGGGCAAAGGCTTTTTACCAGGGCATTTGCCTTGGCTTGCCCTGCTGTATCGCCGCCACTGACTGAGAGATCTCGCGATATCCGATTTTGTATGGATGACAAGTGTGCTCATTGGCATGTACTGCTCGTGATATCCATTTTTGTAGGGTAACTAGTGGAACAAAAGGCATCGGTTTTTAACGTTGAATAGATTTGGAATTGAGGTCATAAACCAATTTACAGCCAATGGCGATGTCTGATTTTGTGTGTTGACAAATTTAGTGCTCATGATCATGGGCTGCTCACGTATAGGCCTAACCCTTTTGGACTTAAGTCAAAAGTCCATTAACATACACTGACAATGTCAGACTTTTGTTTGGACGGCAAGTGGACTCACATGTGTGTCCTGCTTATGTCGAAGCTATTTAGGTTTGAAGTCAGAAGTCGATTAACAGAAACTCGCCTTATCTGATATTTCCATGGTTGAAAACTGGGCGAACATTAAACCAGTGCTTTAGGTCTGACCTACACAGTCAACTAACTGTCTACTAACTTACCTACACACTCAATATCTGATTTAGTTGTTTTACGACAAGTGACTAATGAGAATTGACTGTCAACGTTTAGCGTCTGGCTAGAAAAATGACAGAGCTACGACTTTCCGTGAATGGTTTGGTAAAAACTAGTCCATAATTATTACGTTACAATTGTTGGTCTGCCTGTAGGCCTGTCTCTAGACTGTGGAACCTGCATAACTGTCTGCTTTTTTAAGAAAATTGTTCACGAATCAGTGACTTCCTATGTCGGAGCAAGACACTGTATATTCGAATGTCAAGTCATTGTATGTTTGAATATCATTATCACGTCATTGCATATTCGAATGTCAAGTCATTGTATGTTTGAATATCAACTCATTGTATAATATTTGAATATTAAGTCATCGTATAGACCTATTTGAATGTTGTTTGTGCAACATTTAGTTTGCTCTGAAGAGACAGATTTGTTGAAACTTCAGCCAAGTTCTTTGATCTAATTAGCTTTTCCAGGATCTTTTGTAGCATTTGTCACAGCTAGGCTTTGACAGAAAGCAAAATTTTAAATTATAAGAATGACGAAACTTACACAAAGAAACGAACGGATTACATATAACAGGCATTTTAGTAAAGTAGATGGTTAAGTTACAAATCTGAAAATTTAAATTAAACAACTGAGTTTAGCCACGGACATATTTACGGGACTAAAAACTGTGGCCATGTAGCAAACCGCCAGCATGGCTTTCTATCTCACAACAATAGATTTTGCCAGTGTTTGGACTAGCTAACACAGAATACATAATAACGCAGTTTTGCAGAAGACAACCTCAGGTGGACGTGGTAGACAGCACTCTTACATCTTGGTGTCATTAGTTTGAAACGCATGGTATTCATTCCAGTCTGAGAGACGTGGACAATCAGCGCCCAGGAGCAAGACTTGATGACTGCGCCCCTTTTTCATTTTCTTGTTGACTTTTAATCATTCTTGTCATAGCATTGTGTGCCACTGAGACCTAATTTTGCTCCCCTTGTGCTGCGCCCGGGGGCGATTGTTCACCTCTGCCCCTTCGTTGCGCCACTGTGGACAATCATAAATCAAAATCTATCAGAACAGCTTAAATGAGAACTATTCAAATCGCTGCATACAGAATAGATACCTTGGTAGATAATCACTTTGTTTAGTAAACTATAGCCACGTATAAAGTCCGGTCGAGTGCTTACTAGCTCTTCTAGTCTGCATTCTTTCTGGCTGCGGATATAATTAGAACCTTCAGTATAAGAAAACACATTGAGTAGAAAAGAAAAAACCTTAATCGAGGCTCAAGAGCTCTGTGTCGGTCTAGTTTTGCTTAGTGAAATCTACTTGTATAACAAATATGTTCGCTTCTGAATATACAATACTATTGTCTACAAATGCTGCAGCGTGACAAGAAATCACGATTTTCCAATTACACGTACACACAAATAATTATGAAATATATAGGGTAATAGGAAATAAAGCGTATGCTATACTTTTCGGCATGGTTTAACTTCAGTTAACCGTCTAAATCGAGAAGAGTTCCCCGACCCTAAACATACATCTAATGAAATACATAATTATGTGATCAAGCAAGATTAATTCACTGCTATAATTGGCTATTCAGTCAAACGAAACCGAAGCAAACTGATAGCTGTATTCATGTTCAGATGTTCTTCGTTTAATGTCTGCATCGTCTGACCATAGTGTAGGCATTGATTGCACCTCATCGCCTTTTTATTGACTAACATATATCGCAAGAAAGCATAAGGCAATGGCCAGTAAGACGACCAGAAGAAATCCCATCGAGGAGGACTTGCCATTCTTTGGAACTTTCCTAGTCTTTAGTGGTACAGCAACGCGATCCATAATCGTCAGGATGGCATTCCTGGCCCCGGGCCAAGCCCCGTGGCCCATGACTCGGTAGTGGGTTGGCGCACTAGGACCAAACAATATCGCATACGCCAGTCTCGGATCCGTCAGAAATAGACGAACTGCAATCAAGACGGATATATAGTAATAACAAAGGACTATACCGATATTATGTAGGTCCTACTAGGTTATATTTAATAATTATTAAAAATAATTGTATACGGTAATGAATTATAATGCATACAGGTTCTTTTGCGGACTACCGTACTGCTTGTTCTCGGCCTGCCACCAAGGGCTTCATGTCTATTATTTTATTAACACTGTTGAGTGTTGATCATAGTTTACTGAGTGTGTCCAATATAGACTATAATTATAAGTACTGCTTGGCGTGGAGACGAGCCACCCCAACAACAACAGCCTATGTTGAAGATCTGGTGAGTGCGTATGACACTATTCTCAATTTCTCATAAATTACTATGGTTCCACATGTCTAACATATGGGCCATATGGAGGATGAAGCCCATATGGGAATACCAGTGTCGTTATAGCCTATTATAATCACATCTACAACAAATGACGTTGCTGCTTGGGTACTTGGCTAATTTACGCATTCCTCTCACCCGTGTGCACTTTTGCAAACACATTCCATTATCTAGCTATTTATGCAGGTCACTTCAGGAGCAAACTATAATCAAAGACCTTTTAGCGCTAGCCTGTACGATGTTGAATGCAATTAAGAACTGGCGTTTTAACATTGAGCAAACATGTAGGCTACTGAACACTAGAAAAATCACAAGTGGTAGGCCCAAACGCACACATAAAACACAACTAGCGTACTCCTGACGACAGTTAATTGATGGCATTATGTTCAGAGTCTAGAGTTCAGAGTCGATAATTCAGCGCGGTGACGGGTGGCACCGCTCGAAGGTCGCAGCCACGTTGACACTGACGCCGAGCAGACCTCGTTGGTTGGAGGTGCCGACGTCTGGAACTCGACGAGGCACTAATAGGAGCAGGCAGAGCAGGCATTCGTGACGCCCTGATCGGTAGATTAAAGCGCCACCAGTGACTAGGTCACATACCACGACGCCGCAGCCAGAAGGCAATTAAGATTGGATTCTACACCAAGAGCGCTGGTGTAAATGTCCTGTTAAGTGCGTCGTACAGACTTTTAATGGTTGGTAGTTTCCGCCGCATGCTTTTAGTCTACAACCCGTTACCCGTTTACAGTTGACAATTAATGCCGCGTTCATTTTAGACTAATTGGCATCTCTTTTGGACACAGTTCGACGTAGCACTGTAAAAACGTTGTCAGTAAGTTTGTCAACCAAGTACTGCACACGTTTTTGCTAGGACAATTAAAATTTTTGTCAGCTTACATGTAGAATGCTTAAGTTAAAGCACTTATGTTGTTCACTAGACTTCTGCATAAAATGTGATTGGGGACTCTAGCTGGTAAACTATTTTGAGAGAAGAAATGGGGGGAAATCATGCGACTCGTATGAGCTGAAGATGAGGTGGTGTGAAGGCCACAGGTCTGGCAAATGCTCTTTAATGTGGAAAAGTGCTCAGTGATGCATATGGGGAAGAGAAACAGCGAGTTTTCATATGAAATGGGGGTATGGTGTTGAAAGTGAGTGAGGAAGAAAGGGACTTGGGAGTGATTATGCACAAGAGTGCAAAGCCCTCAAGGCAATGTGCTGAAGCATCAAAAATGGCTAACTCGACTTTAGGCATGATAAGAAGGACAATAGTCACCCGAGACAAGGATACAATATTGAGGTTGTACAAATCACTGGTTAGGCCTCAGTTGGAATACTGCATCCAGGTATGGAAAAGCTGGAGAAGGTGCAGAGAAGAGCTACAAAAATGATTTGGGGCTACAAGGATTTGGGATATGAAGAAAGGTTGAAGAGGTGTGGACTAACAACATTGGAGAGAAGGAGTAGCAGAGGAGACTAATTGAAGCCTACAAGATTATTACTGGAAAGGAGGCAGTGCAGAAGGAGAAGTTTTTTGAATTAGCACCAAACAAGGCAACTCGGGGACATAGGTATAAATTATTTAAGAAACCAAAAGAGACAGTAGGGCAGAAATTCTTCAGTGCAAGAGTTGTAGATTTGTGGAATAGTTTGGACGATAGTACTGTCTCAGTGGACACTATCACAGCTTTTAAGAAGAAGCTAGGAAAATTGGGCTATTAATCATGTTTCAGGTAATTGCAGTGGTTCTAACACAGACTAAACGTCTTCTGAACCACTTAAAACCCTTGTTATGTTATGTTATGTTATGTTAAGGCACCATTGGTAGTCCGAGCATTAAGCCATATTTTCTAAGATTTCGGTTTCTTTGTAGACCATTCATCTCTGTCAATTTTTAAAGGCACTGTGTTTGGGTTTCTAATTTACGATGATAAAAGTCATTCCTATGCTAGAGACATGACGTCCTTAGCACTTTTCTTCATCATGGAAGTGTACTGTTGATTACCACACCTAATGTCGTAATCGTTCTGCTATAAGTTAGGTCCTATTTCTTTTCCT
This sequence comes from Aporrectodea caliginosa, assembly GCA_020284085.1. NCBI lineage: Eukaryota > Metazoa > Annelida > Clitellata > Crassiclitellata > Lumbricidae > Aporrectodea > Aporrectodea caliginosa. Next base: position 775,387 of record JACEVL010000842.1, read on the forward strand.
TGAAAAAGGTGATGTGAAGCCATTTAACAGACATTAATTCACTTCTAATAGTATCTGTTAGATCAACGGACCTCACACTCAGATCCCTCAAACAAGATTATCACATGTGCGGGCCTTGAATGTGTAGGACTATGTGTGCTGGCTATCTGCATACCAAGTATCTTTAAGTTTTGAAAAAGGCACGTGATGATAACAAGTAAAACTTAAAGGTGCCATTAGCCACTGCTGGTAGTACTTACTCATATCAGGTTTACAGCCGCATAGTTCTGCGATTTCGTCCATGAAAGGCTGGAAGTCGACCTGAATCGTATGTCGAGTCGACTTCACGTAACGCTTAGAAAGTGTTTCCCTTTTTTCCCGTATATCCGTCCACATGACTTGAGACGATGGTAAACGAACATCTCCCTTCATTTGGAAGAAATAAAAACGCAACGCTTGCAGTATTATACAGGCCCATTAGACCAGTCTGCATTCAATCCTAATTTTCTATAGCAAATAGGGCCCACCAGCCTCTTCATTATGGCAGAGTCTGATGGATGGGTCTACTATTTTAGGCCATGAAATCTAAACCTCCAGCATTTGCATCAACGTAAAATCTATTTTCAGAGCGTTCGAATATTTATGACATCAATCAATATATTTTATACAATATATATTATATATATATATATATATATATATATATATATATATATATATATATATATGGATTTCTGTTTTATCGTTAACAACAGTGTTCATCTTGTCTTCAGTCGTAGCCACTTAATCAGGTTTTAGGTTAAGTCTTTACAGCAAACAATAGAGTAAACGCCTGTAAAACACAAATGACAGTAGGGCCTATATATTCTCCTAAATCTTCTATTCGTCTGATCATGCAATACAGTTTTGACAGTATTCTCAAACATTATTTGCGTAACATTATCCCTGTATAGTTTACGTTATCTGTGCTTTATTTTTTTACCAGGGCGCATTAATATCCATATCTGGAAATTATTAGCAAATGGAGACATACCTTGAACACACGGGTGACCCAACGACACAGCATTTCAGACGTTGGCATGACTCCTCCTAATGGCTGGAAGCAGCCAATCACGGCAATTGTAGAAGGTACGATGTCTGGTGGGAAGACGTACTTGTACAGGTTGACCTCATTATCCCTGACCTCGAACGCCTTGTGGTCGATGAAGGGAAAGCCAAACAGATATCCGCTGCAACAGATGATGGCATCGATGTTGTCAGCAACTGATCCATCCTCGAACTCCACCGAACGACCATTCAGTTGACGAATATCTGGCTTCACGATGACATTTCCGGCGATGAGTCTGTTAGGCAGATCGTCACTGACAGTAGGATGCTGTGCTGTGAAGCGATGCTCTGGTTTGAGTCCGTAGAGTTCGTGATCGAACTGTTGATTCACCCATCTCTCAAAAAAGCTATTGACAAAATTGCTCGGGAGAACACGAATCAGATAGTTCTCGAAACGTGTCAAGTGGGCACAGTCGAAAGGAAGACCGTTGTCCGAGACTCTTTTTACGATCCACGCTCCACGTCTGGTGCTTTGATAAACCTAAATGAGCATCAAATTGAGTCAACGAACGAGAACAGCTAATAGATTATGTCTTCCAATAATTTAACCTTTTCTTTCATCTCTTAAACCAATTGCTTTCAGTTGTTTAACTGTTCAGTTGTTGCTTCTTACTGTTGCTGATCAATCCTTTAATAAATTATACACTAAACTTAAATTTTCAATATGTCATAAACTGCTGCTTTGAAACAACACATTTAAGTGCCATGACATCATAACCACGTTCGTCGAGCTGGAGTAATATTGGATCTTTGTGGACAATGACTCGCTACTTAAACTTGGGCCAACCCATATAAATTAATAGACTGCTTTGAATTGCGTCAAGCATTTGAGGTTTTAAAGATCCTTTGCATAAACTGGTTGTCCTGGCGCAGCTTTTAAAGTGTTGCCTAGAAACGCTGTCGAATTACATTTCATTAATCTTTTAATGACTGCTGTTACCAATCATTTTTCACAGGGAGCGACAGTTGTCCTAAATGTGTAGGTTAATTTTTTCCTGCCTTGGCTGATGATTCATACCAGGATTTCTCCGAGAACTACAACTAACCGTCAAATGACGGCAGTTCTTAGGCGACCGTCGTGGCGTTTAACGGCCTGTGGAGACCCGATTGCCCCGCGCATCCTTACGAGGACGGGAGCGCATCGCGCTATCTCGTACATTGGACCATCCACCTCGAAGCGTATAATTAAGTATACGTCTATGTATGTAGATGTATGCATGCTCGTGTATGCATGTATGTCTTGTTATTTTGTCAATGGCAGCTCAAAAAACACGCCAAAAACACGTCAAGTCATTTTAATTCGCACTTCTTTAGATATGTTAGATTGCCAGGATTAGCTTCATTTGTGATGTTCTTAATAGGCGCTTTACAAGTAGCCGGATACATTATGTACATAAATGAATACAAGTGTTACTATATAGCCACATACTTGGTCACAAGTTTTGCTTAGTTCCACAGCAACGTCTGCACCAGAATTCCCGATGCCAACCACGACAACTCGTTTTCCTTCGTATCCATGGAAGTCAGTGTAGTCATGGCTGTGGACAATCTTTCCTTCGAATTTTTCTTCTCCTTGGAAGCGTGGCATCTTCTTCTCGGCGTGGTGACCCGAGCAGACCATCACCCCGTCAAACTCCTCTGTTCTGGTCAGACCCGATTCCAGGTTCTTTATTTCCAACTTCCATCGACCGCTTTCTTGGAAATTCTCCACTTGGCTAATTCTCATGACCTCGGTACGTAAGTGAATGTATTTGTTTAAGTCGAAGTTTTCTGCATAGAGTCGAAAGTAGCTGAGAACCTTCTTATTGTGCATGTAGTTTGGATAATCATCTGGAACCAGAAAGTCGCTGTAGAAACTCATTTCTTTGCTCGTGTTGATGATGGTGGACTTCATGACAGTTGATCGGCCATCTGTGGGATTTTCCCTCCAATTCCATAGTCCACCAATGTCTTCCGTTCTCTCGAAGCAAACGGGTTGAAGTCCCTCATCCAGGCAACACGGGAGACCGCTGGCACCTGCTCCTATTATCGCTATCTTCATAGTCTGTTGACTGAAGAATTAGGCTGAATGGCTATCCAGAAATAAAGTAGTATTAATTTAAAATATGCAATTAATAAGTTTCATGTAGCGCATCTCGTTAATCAGCACTAGTGCCATGGACTTAGTTCGCCGGGTGCCATAGTGTTTTAAGCCTCCATCCTTGAGGAAACAGTTTCTGTATTTGTTTGGTCATAAGTGCCTTTCTGCTGAGCGTATGCGTGGATACATAAGGAATCTGGGCGAAAATGCAAACCTCTTTATCTGAGCATTTTGTGAAAAGTCGTCAACCAGCATTTTACTGTAGATATCACATCACGACTCCTGCCTACGCTGGTCGGATGTTCAAGAACAGTACCCCAAAGGATCTACCGCGTTTGAGGTCAGAGTCCGGTTTTGGACTTCATAGCTTCTGCCGCAAAATCATGCGTTCCGGCAATTGTGGCGTATTTAGATCTTTTTGCGGCGAGTGCCCAGTTTGCGGCCACACCTTCTCCGGTTGATGGTAGTTCCAGAGGTGACTTTGCGAATGTGTATGAAATGGTCACATCCCAAGTGAGGCACCTTCCGCATGACCACATTTGCCATGTTCTCTCATGTCTGATAATACATTGTCCCAACTCACGAAAGCTGCACTCAGACTATACCAGATTATAAGAGTGGTTAGTGATTCACATTGTCAAAAAGCTTTTGACATGTCCAATGCACATATGTTGACATTGGACCCATTACTTCTAAAGTAGTCCACTACAGCCCTGACTGCAAGGACTGCATGTAAACACCCCAACCCCTTTTTGAATCCAAACTGCAAATCAGAAGTGCCATAATGCTCAAGCATAAATACTTCAAAAAGTTTAGATAAATTTGAACTTAATTTGATGCCATGATAGTCATCACTATTACCATTAGATACGATAGGTCCTTTTTTTCCAAGGTTATGAATATGTTCAGGCAAAAACTGGTGGGACCTCGGCGATATATACAACTACTCTTATTCATTCTTTCCATACAGTTTTGAAACGTTTACGCAACTGGTCTGCGCAAACATTAGGACTTGCATATTATGAACGCAAACTTGTTCTAAACGAATCCATACTCTGCTTCGCGTCATAAATGCAAACTTTCCCAGTTAGCACAGTAGGACTGCGGCTTGTAATAATTATGCGAATAAGCTTGTTTGCGAACTACTACTTCTACCGGTTTACGCCCATTTTATAGCATAAACCTTGTGTTTGAAGATCTACAAGTATACAGAACAAGGCTGCCCTTGGGTGTATTTTGAAGGAGCCGACCCTCACCCTCACATACATCCAGATCTCATTACTAGAGGACAGTGTTTTGAAAATTTTAACGTACGCTGGTCTTTTTTAGAACAGGAATACACATCCAGAAGATTTTAATGTTCCAAATTAGAGTTAGATGTGTATGCATAACATTTTTGGCTGCAAGAAAGTCAGCAGGTTCAAAGGCTTCAATAATATCACCGTAGATTCACTGTATTGCATTAGAACGTTGCGTACAACGTGTCCAAAAGTTCCGTAAATGCTTTATAAGAAATCTTTAGAACAATATACGGGAAATTTGACTTCAAACCAATCATTATTTTATGAGTGACATGATTGTGTTGTCCTATTCGAGGTTGAAGAAAATGAGACAAGAGTAATTAAGCTTGGAAAGAACAGTGGAGGTGGCAAAAGTCGCTGCAGTTTTACAGTCAAGCATGGATCGAATTCGACGGAGTCATGAATATGCATGAAGCAGGTGCGCGAGAGGTTTGAGATGTGATTGGAGAAAAAAATATATGGAATTGTGGATCAAAGGTAGGCTAATGCCCAGATTGTGCACAGGCAATTCGGAGGTGATCGATTGTGTCGAACGCGGCTGAGATGTCGAGCAGAAAGAGAGTAGACTTGTTGATGACCTACAGCAGAGACCAGTTTATTATACAGAGAGAGAAGCGGAGTTTCTGTGGAGTGGAGTTTAGTGAAACCAGATTGGTGGTGTTGAGGAGTGAGTTACAACCGGGCAAAGCTTCTTTATTTATTTGAAACGTCCAATAGTCTTAAACATGAGTGGGACTAGAAGACCGAAAGGTCCTAATCGTTATTTTATTAATACTTTTAACCAACACTACACTAGTCTTGTGACCTCACTACCTTTCAGCTTCAATTACTGAAACATGTCCGCAGTGCTGTTGTGAGGTTCTATAAAAATATTAAGCTACGTACATCAGTTATTACAGAAAGATAACACTGGTCAAGCAGGATTTACGCATACAACCCCATTTACAATAATGTATTCCCGGTACTTACATAGAGCAGCCAACAAAATCTATATGCCTATATAGCAACAACCGACGAAGCCTAAACGCAAAAACTCTTCAGTCAAAGAATAAGTAGAAAATACCCAAACGGATCAAAGTACCATTATATATATATCCTTACGATTTTGTTGATCTATATAAGCTTACATATTATATACAGGCATGTAGCCTATGGCTGACACTTAAAGACCTACTAATTAAGGCACAAACATAATTGTGCGCAATGGTGCAGTAGCATTGATGCATAAACAATATCAAGATCAGTCTGCCAAGGCCAAAGCACGCGAGTGGAGTTCTCGTGGATTTTCATCTGTTGGGGCCATATAACTTTGAAGCCAAGTAACTTCCTACACTCGTTTTTCCAGGCTTCATTTAATTTGTCTCCTGTTTCATCTTGCATGTAGGCCATAATATTATTTGACAGCACAGAACAATAGCTCCTCAGCCTTTCTTCTGTTTCGGAAACGCCTGAAGACCATCTTATTTGTTAGAGACAGCGCTGACCTGGGTCCTGGGTCAGGAGCGCCTCTGAATCTCTGAGTGCCACTATGCAAATGTTCAATTACAATTACAATACCGGCAGGCAATGGCTTTCTTGAAGAGATAAAGGAGTCACCTCAGTAAGGTCTTGGTATGTGCGTGGATACATTTACAAGCAGAGAAGAAAGATCGTCTGCAAATTTTCATATTGAAGGTCAATGATCACTCGGGGCTGATCCCCACGCTACTTATTGGGGCGTCTCCTAAAATCATGGAATTAGTACCGAAATTGACAATTTTACCATTGGCAATACAATTGTGAACTCTCTTTCAGAAGGAACAATTTCTTCTAGGATATTCGCTTTTAGACGGAATATACCACTTTTAGACGTGCTCCAAATGTTACCTTCTACTGTAGAAAGATGAGTATAACACAGTATCTTAACATAACATTATATTCTCATATGTAGAGCAATAGTCACATACAACCTGGTCGAACAAAAACCGCCAGTGTCCTCGAACGTGTCACTTTCTGTTGAAGAGGCCGTTCCTAACATGAACACTATGAAGCAACTCAGTTGGTCAAATGGCGACGCAAAACCGACAGCATAAAATTTTATTGCCAGTATGAGAAAGACTTCCTAACTATACAAAGGTAGATTTGGCATTTCTATGGTTAAACTAACGCTACGGCAACAGGCCTACACGTCAATCTGCCAAATGTCAGTGCCAATGCTTTTCAGATCTGTTATATAGGCAAGACCATACTGCCACACTTTCTCAGAAGCTGTCAAGCAGAACATCTCTATCCCATTATTCATAGTTCATGTCCATGTATACGGAACATTCATCAATATTCAGCTTAGTTCACTATGTAACTTTGCTTTAGGTAAGGTATAGCACTAAGTGACAATATATACATATATAGGCTATATATATATATATATATATATATATATATATATATATATATATATATATAATACTGTCAATCAAACGTCCAAACACGAATATTAATTAAGCTAATCAACGTAGATTCTAACTCATAATTATCAATATTATTGTTCTCAGAAACATGTTCACATATGCATAACGAAAACGAATACTATAATTATGGTTTATTCGTTCGCCTCTCCGGAAAGCAAAATAGGGCCACAGTTGGAGACGTGTATACATGAAGCAGACACTGTATGTTTCAATTTGCATAACAATGGTGTCTAAGTTCTATTTGAATGACTGCACAACTCATTCCAAATCAGCAATGCATAAAACTTAAGAAATATTAGAAACCAACAGAAACAAAAAATCCATAGACAGAAAAATTATTTTCTTTGTAATTTGCCCCCAAATTGTCAATTTTAGTGAAATTTCATTATGATTTAGAGTAGTCGCCGAACTTCTCCAATTTCTTAAATTTATAACTGCACGGTTTAGAACCGTTGACAGCTCTAGCGCGCTTTAGACATGGATGTAAACCAGCGGAGGGGCATTAGAACCCTATACTTCGTCATTCAACCCAGAAGCAAGGCTCTACAAAGAGGAAACTTCTCGTACATTTTAACAAATACGATATAGGTTATTCCATGAATTCTGCATTTTTTATGATCAGTTCGCTTTCTATAATAATTTCCATATATTCGATTAAATATAAACTTACACAATAATATTATAACAGTGTACGTGCTGTATCCTGCCGGTTAGGCATAACTATGGAGCACCGTTAAATGGCCACAATGAGTCATAGCACTGCTTGTAGCCAGGCAAATGATGAGAAACATATGCTGAGGAACAAATGAGGTGATCGGTTGAGTAGAATAAAAAAAAAACGTTCACTGGGACTTGAATTCATGTTTACGGTCTTTGCCAGACCAGTTTAAATTGGCGAAAGCTAATGCGTATGCCAAATATTTGACTTCTGAATAATAATACAAATGTGTCGTCTGCAACAAGTACAGAGTGACAGGAAATCACGACTGTCCCAATTCGCAAAATTATAATTACAGGCTAATAGGATATAAAATAGGCTAATTTTGGTTAACTTAGGTTAAATGTCAATAACACTTTACATATATTTACCCAAATACAGATATATTCAAGCCACCTTGATTCTAATTCACTATTCAGCCAAATGAAACTGAAGCAAATTATTGGGTTAAACAAGTGGTCGGATATGTTCTTCGTTAATCAATTTCTGCACCTCATCGTGTAAGCATTGGCTGCGTCTCATCAGTTTGTTAGATAGATAGATATTCGTTTTATTTTCTGACAGGTTGACAGACCGCAACCAGTTACAATAGAAATATGTTATTGACTCATATAGATCGCAAGTAAACACAGGGCAGTGGCAAGCACAACGTAAAAAAGATATCTCATCGTCGATGATTGGCCATTCTTCGGAGGCGTTCTCATCCTTAATGGTGCGGCAATGCGATCCATAATCGTCAGGATGGCATTCCTGGCCCCGGGCCAAGCACCATGACTCGGTATTGGGATGGTGAAATAGGTCCAAAAAGCATCGAGAGCGCCAGTTTCGGGTCCGTCAGAAACAGACGAACTACAACAATTAACACGGATATAATTGTAACTTAAGTTTACGAATATATTTTTATAATCCTCGTTTAATAATCTTTGTTTAATATTTTCAAACTGACAAGTACGCAATATGATTGCAATTCATAGTATGAACGGATGATCACAACTTATTATAGGAGTCGAATTTAACTGTTTAGCAGCCATGCAAGGCGCCCATCACGCCCTACTGCTCATTTCTTCAACGCCATCTGGCGATTGAAAAGGCTGAGTCGAGCTTAGGGAGGGTACCAGGAAGCGATCCGGCGTCCGTTGCCACTTCGTGCCAGAGTGTTACCCTTTCCCTAAACCCCTCCCAATTAAGTACCACATCATATTTATAATGCACTTCTATATTCAGGCTTTACCTGTATGGTAATGGTTTATGCAGGTTCTTGTTTGCACGGTTGTTTGTTTGTGACTATCTCCCAAGGTCTTTTTTTGCTATTTCAAGTCCAATGAACAACATTGCTTATGGCTTACTATACGTGTTCAGTTTGGACTAAATAACTTCAGGGTTTTCAGCCAAGTTACCATAACAGCAGCAACGTATGTCGATGATACATTTAAAGTATGTTCTAGATCTTCTAAATAGTGACCTGATTGTGTCTTAGCGCATTAGATACCGGCGCTTTAGAAGTTACTAACTAATAATAATAATAATAATAATAATAATAATAATAATAATAATAATAATAATAATAATAATAATAATAATAATGTTTTGTATTCTCCGGAAAATTTTAATTCCTTATGGATCTGAGGTACCTCGGGGCCACAAAAATAAAAATATGACGTAGCCTACAACTTGAGGGTGAGTCAGTGACATTTCCCAATACTGGTGTTACTCACACAAATTATGTTTGCAGCCGATTATTTCAGCGAGTTCGTCCATGAAAGGCAGATAGTCGACCTCAATCGTGTGTCGAGTCGACTTATAGTAACGCTGAAGAACTGCTTCATTTCTCCCACGTATGTCCTTCCACATGACTTCAGACGATGGTAAGCGAACATCTCCCTTCATTTGGAAGAAATAATAGCCCAACGCTTACAGTATATTACAGCCCTGTGAAGACCAATCGGCATAACACTCTTAATTAACTACGAATAACATTTAGCCTAATTGTTAGCACCAGCCTCGTGATTGTGGCATAACTCAACCGATTTACTCGTAAGCTATGAAGTATAATCACTAACATCAGCGTGCAAGCCATTTAAAGAGCTGCCACCTTCTGTAAGATATCCATCAATTTAGTAAGAAAAGGCAGTTCCTGATCAAATTTTACAGCAAATAAAGTTTTCATTTCGTCTGAAGTCGCAGCCACTAAAACATTTTTAAAGAAATATTTAAGACTTAAAATGAAACAATGATTGTCAACGGCAGTCGAATACAAGAGACATAATTATGAACAACAAAAAAATACTTTCCAAACTTCACTACTTGTCGTCTGCATCAACAGAAAGGTTGTCAGAGAGAGCATTGTCTCCCAAACATCAATAGTATTACACACACACAATGAAAATATTAAACTATAAATGGGTTACTTTCAACTTTTCAAACAATTCTATCTGAGCGGTCCGTTGTCTTCAGCCAGGGTGTCCTAATATCCATATATTCATATCGAGAACTTATTACACCTTACCTTGAACACGCGAGTGAACAACCGACTCTGCATCTCAGACAATGGAAAGACGCCTCCTAGAGGCTGCAAGCAGCCAATCACGGCGATTGTCGGAGGTGAGATGTCTGGTGGGAATGCAAACTTGTACAGGTTGGCCTTGTTATCCTTGACCTCGAACGCCTTGTGGTCGATGAAGGGAAAGCCAAACAGATATCCGGTGGCGCAGATGATGGCATCGATGTCTTCGAGAACTGATCCATCTACAAACTCCACCGATCGGCCACGCAATCGACGAATATCTGGCTTCAAGACAACACTTCCAGCGATGAGTCGGTTAGGCAGATCGTCACTGACCGTAGGATGTTGCGACCAGATGCGGTGCTCAGGTTTGAGTCCGTAGAGCTCGTGGTCGAACTGTTTATTCAGCCATCTCTCCGACATGCTGCTGAGGAGGTTGAAAGAAAGAAACCCCATCAGGTAGTTCCCGAGAGTCGCTGAATGATCCAAGCCCCACGTCTGGTGCTTTGATAAACCTAAATCATCATCAAACACAGGCAAGAACTGAGAACACCTCCTCTTCAAATTATCTAAACTTGCAATTTTTTATCCTATCGGCATATTATTTCATTGTCACATTGTTATTTTCTCATTGCATATTGCTGGCATCTATTAGGTTTCACTGCAAACAGTGGCGTAGCAAAGGGAGGCAGAGGAGGCACTAAGAGGGCGCAAAATTAGCATTCAGTGGTACCGGTATACACAGTACAATGACAAGAACGATTGAAAGTCAACAAGAAAATTAAAAAGGGGCGCAGTCATCAACTCTTGACCTTGGGCGCTGAAACCCTTCGTTACGCCACTGACTGTAAACTCAAATTTTCAACCCGACTTTTTAACATTTTCGTGTTAATTATTCAAACTGATACATCCCAGTATGATTACAATTCATAGTATGAACGAATGAATACAAGTCATTACAGGAGTCCAATTTAGCTGTACGACAGGCATGCAAGGCTACCATCTGTTTTAACTGGTCCTTTTAAAGTGATTCTTATCCATAGGGCCTACTATCCCTCAAGCTCCGCGACATCATAAAAACGTGAGTGTTGCAATAACCTCCCAGCACTTCCTTGGACATTTGATGGGTTCTGTATACGAGTCCCTTACGAATGTATGGGTTCCAGTGGGTATGCTGGCAGCGTTGCCATTGAGTAACGCCGGAACTGTTTGGAAACTTATATGTATGCTACTTCAACTTCCTCAAGATATTCGAGTGACTTCTTTGAATTGTAGATCAGCCATCGACTAACATTTCAGTATAATATAAACCCACATCGAATAAACTGGTCTTGTTGGTGCAGCTTTTTCTGTGCTGCCTACAGACTGCGATTATTTACATTGCATTGCTATTTTAACTGAGCAAGGTGGTATTACAGAGCTGCTATTTCCCGGAGCGACAGTTAACCAGCCTAAACCAGGCAGCATAATTTTGTTTTTTCATTCTTACTAATTTTTTTACATTCCTATTAATTTTTCTCCGAGCGCTACAACTAACTGTCAAGAGATGACTGTACAGCCTAGTCGACGGTTCAGCATCCCGTGGAGAGACGTTTTTGGTCCCCAGATCAGGAAATTGGTTAAAACCATTTAAAACCATTTAAAGGTATATACGTACCTCTTTACAGATTGTCATTATTAGCTTCCTTTGTGAAGTTCTTAATGGGCGCTTTATAAGTAGCTAGATGCATGCATCCATAAATGAATACAAGACGTTGCAACACAGCTATAGTATACATACCTGGTCACAAATTCTGCTTAGTTCCACAGCAACGTCTGCTCCAGAAGTCCCGATGCCGACCACAATAACTCGTTTTCCTTCGTAACCTCGATGGTCGGTGTAGTCATGGCTGTGTATGATCTGTCCTTCAAACTCTTCTTGTCCCTGGAAGCGTGGCATCTTCTTCTCAGCGTGGTGGCCTGTGCAGACCATCACTCCGTCAAACTCTTCTGTTCTCGTCAAACCCGATTCCAAGTCCTTCAGTTCCAACTTCCATCGACCGCTTTCTTCGAAATTCTCCACTTGGCTCACTCTCTTGACCTCGGTACGGAAGTGAATGCATTTCATTAAGTCGAAGTTTTCTGCATAGAGACGGAAGTAGCTGAGAACCTTCTTATTGTGCATGTAGTTTGGGTAATCAGCTGGAACCAGGAAGTCGCTGTAGAAACTTGTTTCTTTGCTTGAATTGACGATGGTCGACTTCATGACAGTTGATCGACCATCTGTGGGATTTCCCTCCAGTTCCATAGTCCACCAATGTCTTCCGTTCTCTCGAAGCAAACGGGTTGCAGTCCCTCATCCAGGCAGCACTTGATGGCCGGGAGACCGCTGGCACCTGCTCCTATTACCGCTATCTTTTTCATAGTATGTTGTTGTGCTGAGTTGATCTGAAGAATTAGATTAAAATTATCCTTACATAAAAAATGTAATATAATAAAAACAATAAATTAGGCCTACAATAATTTAGACGAATAGAGTATGCACTTTGTTCGCCAGGTTCAAGAGAGTTTGTAGAGTGCCTTGGCTTGTTTTCCCGACCGGTAGAGGTTTTCCATTGAATGGCCTTGTCTAAAGCTAGTTTGCAGCTTTGGTAATAAGATGCGCCATTCCAAATATTGCAACAGTTGCTATGCAGCCTGTAGCTACTTTCTCGGTGACTTTGGATAGAAAAGTAAGTTTTGAGATGATTGGCCGGTAGTTGTTGATGTTATCCGGATCCATTTCAGGCTTCTTGAATGATTGTCGTATAATTGCACGATTCTGACCGACTGACCCTCTTGCGTGAATCCATGGGTCAAAGATGGATTGCAGAGCTGCCCCAGAAACAGCAGCTGCTGATAAATGAATTCAGTCAATAGGAAATTCGGGACGGGGTCAACCGAGCTTGTTTTTGCTGATAAGGATAGAAAGGCGATCTTAAAGTCAAAGTCTGTCACCTTTTCAAATCGACCAATTCGACCTTTGAGTTGTGGAGTACACAATACTTTTGTCGAGCTAAGTCTAAGCCTTGTGTGTATCGATGGTCATCTGAACTTTTCTTAATTGTTTTCTTTAAGATATATAAGATTGTATAAATATGAAAATTCAGTAAGACACTATGTTTATCAAGGAAATTCTAGATAAAACATAAGTTCCGATAGTAATAATATCTAAGTTATCTTACTTAAACCAGCTTCTATGATATAATTTCATTTTATTATCGCCTATCTACCGCCCAGAAAAGTAGATCCTAAATGAAGAATGTCACCTACACTTGATACCCCCAATCACCGTGGCTCCCCGACGGTTTTAATCTTCGGTTATTCTTCGATGATTGTTCTTGATCAGTTCGATAACAAAGCTTTCTTCCAAGCAATAATGTCCAGTCAATCCTTATTAGTTCGACAGTCAAACAGGTTCGCTTTAACTCGCAACCGAACTTCGCATACCGGGTACTCAGAGTAGCTATAACGTTCGAATCGACCTCTCATTCTCGGAAGAGAACGCAGGTCAGATGGGAGACTATTCCAAAGAGAAGGACCCACGATAGTAGTAAGCTATAGGCTTATGGTGGCTTAAGCCAGGACCAGCAGCTGGTCCTGGCTTAAGCCAATATCAGCTACTGGTCCTAGCTTGGCGGCTATGGGTACGAATAAAGGGTCAAAGTTCAAATGAGGTCTTCCAAACCTACTGCGGGTATGAGAGCCAGGTCAAAGGTCAAATGACCGCCTCGGGCAAAACAGACCACACATTAAATTTGGCCAAGGGTTGCGCGCGTGGGGCGTGCGTGTGCCTACCCCTCACCTTCCAAAGTGGCTTTTATTTTTGGGTGTGAGCCACAGCAAGTGCCTACATCAAATTTAGACCCCTTTGGGTGTGAGCCACAGCAGCTGCCTACATCAAATTTAGACCCCTCCATTGGCGCTACAAGGCTTTGAATATTTCCTAAACACAAATTGAGAGGTTTTTGTAATACATGCAATCAACATGCATATTGTTTTTGGGTCTTTCACTCACATAGCCTCAGAGACAATCTTAGCCATTTACACTATAGACCACTGCCTTTTGGAGTTTCTACAGGCATCCAATGAGCTTGCAACTCTGTGAATTATAGAATAAGGGCTTCATTAGGGATTGACGTCACACACACACATACTATCGACTATCTTTCAATCTCTATAATAATCTATCTACCAAACACGAAAAGACCTGAATTTAATCAATCTTTTATTGAAGCGAAACACAACATCAGTACAAATAAACTGCATTAAGATGAGTTTAAGCCATGTAAATTCGTACGGTTCCGAGAACTCTAGCATCACACAATGGACAATTATCCAAAATGTCAGCACATTTTTCACAAGTTACAACATGAGTGCAAGGCAATGCCAGAATTTCTACACTATTCATTTTGCATTTTCTACAAATCACAGACGTCTTAAACTTTTCATTCGCCATCTTAAGACGTGATAGACGAAGCTCTCTCGAGTTCTCTTCGTTTCCTTCGACTTCTGGTGTACAAATTTCACACAGACAGTGATAATTTCCACACACATCAAACTGACAGCACTGAATACGACTCGTTTCTTTCGACGGAGATGGCGTTAATATGTGCTCTTCACTCCCATCGACATCGTCTACACCGCTTTGGCAATCATCGTTCGATGGCTGCTCAAACATCTGACCATGCTCCTCCTTGACATGCTTAAAACACATTTTCGTGTAACGACGTTGACCACTCGACGTATAATGACCACCGGCTTCTGAAATTTCACATTTAAATGCATCAACGGTTATAAGTCTTATACTGATATGACTGAGCGGAAGAGCTCAACCTTTAGTTTGTATTTCTCATTCTGCTTATATAAATCGAACATGTTATAACTTTCTATCAGTTTCTACAATGGACGTCAGTTGGACACATCCTTTCTCGACTATAGTTAGCGGACCCTCGGGCTGCGGCATCTTCACTGCTACTCCGCCTCACTCGTTACGCACTCATACCTAGTGGTACTTTCTTCGTTTTGGTTAAGCGCTTTCGCAGCTTTATACATCGATGAGTACGAATCGATCAGACCCGTTTCCCTGTCTAAAATTTCTACACGCCTAGGATGTGTCCTTATTCGTTTCAACCTATCGTATTTTTCATCCTTACTCGTTATTTTCGGTGGTTGTTTCCAATTTTCCACAACCTCCAGAGTAAGCACGCCTTTCTCGACTAGCCGCGAAATCATTTGCGGTTTGTTGAGATAAGAATGTCCGCGAATATTGTGTTGTTTCATTAATTCTTTCAATTCTGGCAGCTTCATGTTTTTGTTTTTATAATGATAATATTATTTCTTAAGTTAGAACTTTTTAGTACACCACGCTCATTTTCTGTCCATCCGATTGGAATTTTAACAACTTATCCGAAATTATAACCGCATAGGCCTGTGTCCCAGCAGCGACCGCCGCGTTAAAAAAAGCTTTGATTTGGATATCTACGACCGACGATTTCAGTTGTTCCGGCTGTTTACTAAGGTCGAATACCATGAGCGGGTATAGGTCTTTATAGTCGGCTGGGGTGATGTTACTTTGCGTAATCAGCTGATTCATTCCGAAGAACTTTTCGCTAAACGTCGCCGCGTCTCTGTAAGCTCTCGAAAATTTCTGGTTGGGGAATGATAGGTCATAGTCTACGGCTGGGTATCTCGCTTGATTCAACATCACGTACATGTTTTTGAGATTGCAATGATCGAAGATCGATGGGTTATGTAGTTGGCTGCCGCTGCGATTGGTTTGAAATCCGACGACTATCCACCTAGGTTTTTCCGGAGCCGTCTTGACGCTAAGACGCCAGCTAAAAGTGGTCGATTCGGGAACTGTGATAGTATCGCATTGACGAGCGCGATAGGCAACTGGTAGCGACGCTTTCGATTCGATAGTTTTATATAACTGCATCTTTTCCATAAGCGATGGTATAACGGACGGCATAAACCACGAGATTTTCGTAACGTCAACTTTCCCAGCAATCGCTGCATCTGCAGGAGCATCTGCGCCTGCGACTCTAAAAATCGCGTCGTCGTCCGATTTACGAACCAGCGTTAGCGTGTGCTTCATTCCGTATACTATTTTATCGTAATCTTCGCAAAATCCGAAAATATGGCTAAGAGGAACTACGAAACTGAATGTTCCTTTAGTAGTTGGTTTTTGAATAAGATACGCTTGACGTGCCGCGAAACCCGCATTATCCGCTATAACAGCGGTTGCGGCAGTGTCTTTACACCATAACTGGTTAAGACCTTGCGCTTTAGCGAAGTCGTCCGGATATTTCAGCAAACCCAGCATCGTCGGCTTGACCCGGGTGATATATCGTTTCCATATCTTGATTCGATAGCGAATACCCGATTTGACTGAAAAGGTGCATGAGCCCGTTGTTGGTGATGGCTACCGCGTTGGCATTAGCGTACGCCGCTCCATCTGCTGCTTTGATTAACCTACCTTCGATCAGCAAGTAAGACTCGGCGGGATGACAAAATAGATCGTTAGTTTCTATAGTTATGCGAATCTCACCGGCTGAGTTAAGATTCGTTCTAGCTACTGGTTCAGATTCGTGCCACTCATAGCTTTCGATTCCTTCGTCGACTGACGAGGCTTCTGTAAAGTTTAGAATATCCGATTGCATTTTAATTACGAGAGATTATATTTTTAAGTAGTTATCGTGCGAGTTTTAAACCAGCCCCGTTGTTGAGATGTCTCACGAGATCTTGAATGGACACGGCATTCGAAGAAGACGAAGTTTTTCCTAGTCCGTAACCGGCTAATATATTATTAATATTAGTTCCAGCGTTGAGCCCCACGCCGTTATCGATTAACCTCGCTAAGATAGCCGCATTCTCTCGCGTAAGTGCTGGTGGCTGCATCGTTTCAACCTCTCGATTTTCGACAGCGCGCGGTGACAGTACCGATGATGCTAAAAGTTTAGCGGCGGCTTTATCTACCAATCTTTTACCGGCTTCTACTGCGGTATTCTTTCCAACCTCTAGCGCCTTTTTACCCAACTCTTTCGCGGTATCTTTACCTACGCTAAGAGCGGTTGAGGCGATTCGGTTAGCAACGCCTGATGTAAAGAGCCTCTTGAAAACTCCGGTAATAGTATCGAATATTCCAGCTCCTCCTATAACGTGTTGTTTCTTATATCTTCTTTTAATAACGACTAGCATTTTATAATTATAACATTAAGTTTTTATACGAGTCTGTGTCTATAACCCCTTGTCTTTGCAGTTCCTCGCATATACCGATTATCTCGTTTCTGACCCCCGTATTACCCGCCTGGAAACTAGCTATTCGTAGTGCTAACATTTTTACTAACGCATTCGGGTCTTGCGGAAGAACTACAACGCCTTCACCTGTTGAGGGCTTACCTTTCATCGCTTCCCATATCGGTTTAACAATTTTCCACTTTTCACCTCTATTCGATCTCGGTTTATTAGGATTGCTCGGGAGGCTCATAGCATTCGTCGCGTGTAGAATCTCTGCGTAATTGCGGAGGTCTTTATCGTAGTATATCGACTCGTTCGGTTCCTTCATCGTTATTAATTCCCAAAGACCTGGAGTTCCATCGTAAGTCTTATCCATAACTGTTATATCATCGCCTTGGATGGTAATAGGCTCCTTTCCAACATAAAATACTCCGTCTTTAGAATGTATACCGAACGTCGTATCCGTCAACTTTTTATTCGAAGCGTATTGTTGCAAGTACGCCGTCGCTATCTCTCCTAATTCTAAAGTGCTAACGTCTTCAGCTGAAGGAGCCTCATAAGCCTCAATCGAAGGATACTGCGGAAACTGAATAGCTTTTATCGATGACGATATCGACGCGGGAAGCGCTTGTAGAGCGTTAGATGTGGCTGCTGAGTTTTCATTAAGAGTAGATAACAAAGCGTTTTGTTCTTTCGATATAGCTGATTGCGAGTTAACGATTGGCTTATAAAGCTTCGTTAATTCTCGCTGCATCCCTATATCACCTAATTTCTCAGATAGAAAGTTCTGTTGAATATTCTTCTTCGTCTTGAGAAAATCTGCGACGATTAAATCTCTTTTTGCCGGATCGGTAATCTTTAGAAATGACATTACGTTTTAAAATAATAGTATAATGTTTTTAAAACGTAATTGATTTTACGTTTTTACGTTTTATGATCTTACGTTTTACGTTTACGTTTACGTTTTACGTTTTCATCGATTTCTCAAACACGTTCTTAAACGACTCAGCCATAATTTCTCGATTTTCAACTTCTTCGTCTTTGCTAACTTTTGTCTCGCTTCTGATTTCTTCTTTCATTTCGTTAAATTTCACGAGTTCATTTAGAATGAGCGAATATTCCTCATCTGAAATATAATCGTCTTCCAAGGCTTTCGAGATGTAGTCACTGATCGTGTTAAGTCTTACCTCAGCTAACGTTTTAATCTTTTCGTGCTTCTCCGCTTTTAGCGAGAGCTTTCTGTTGACAACACGCCCGACCGCGCTGAACACACCAGCTCCAACACCCACTGCTTGTAGAGCTACAGCTACCGGTGCCGCGACTATCGTAGACATAACAGCGATTGATGAAGCAGTTGAACCTAACACGATTAGATCCGATACGTAGTCTACTACGTTTATAATCCTAACGCCTTTACGATACTTCGTGTTTAGGACCGCTCTTTTATCACGTTCTGTTTCTATATCTTTTTGAATTTCTGCGATCTTCGCGAGCCGGTAAGCGTGGGCGCCTCCTTCAACCGCGTCCGTTTTCATTTTAATTGTTGTATTTCCTGGTGGCATCTTTTTTTTTAATTCGGCAATATAATTTTAAAATCAACACTCCTACTGCGAACGGTATGAGCGACTAAGCATAACGAATCTCCTTCGTTTATGACAACTTCCGAATCGGAATCGTTTAAAATTGTAATGACGATGTCTTCGGCATTTTTAGAAACAACATCGTCTTGTAGTCCGCAAGCGCTCGCCTGTATTTCCTGTTTGAGCTGCACTTTACACCATCCTCTTATCATTCGAACTCCTAGACCGAGCTTAAGCGTTTCAGTTTCTTTCGGATTAATCGTTATCGTTCGTTGAGTAAAAATCTCATATACTTGGCAGCCTGGGTGCTTTACGGGTTTGTGAGCCACTTCATTCTTAGGTAACCACTCTACCGGGTTTATTGGAAAGTTTTTCGAACGAACGGGTTTCGTACCAAACTTGTGCATCGGTCCTATCCAGTTTCGAGACATTTTATAAATAGGATATAAAAGTTTTAAATTATAGCAGCCACCCGAGAATCGGAATGTTTGAAAATGGAGAATTAGGTCCGAGTATAAGCCCTTTACCAGTTTTCATATACAACCCTTTACCAGTTTTCATATAGAGACCATCTCCCTGACCATCTAATCCAGATCCCCTCCACGGTTTTAGGTAAAGACCTTCCCCTTGTCGAACTATCTTGGCGTTTCTGTCTCCTCTTCTGATGTATATCACGCCTCCGGATCCGCTAATTTTATCGATGACTTTCGAAGCAGCTGCAGAGCCTACACCGGCTAAAGCTCCAGTCGCGAGACCTGGTAGTACTTTGGAAAGAAGGAATTTTCCAGCCGTTGCTAGAAACGGTAGAATAGCGCCGATGAATCCTCCTTCGACTTTGGCGTTATGAACTAACTGCGTTTTACTCATTTTGATAGTTACACCCTTCCCATTCTCATTCGCTTTAATCATCTTGTTAATTTGCGCTTGAGTTAGAGCTAATACGTGTTCTCCCGACAGATCATCGTGAGACAGTCTAATACTCACGCTATCACACCCCGCTTCGAGCGCTCTTTTAATTTAATCTTTCTGTCCTTCCGAAATATTAACGTATACATTCGTGTACCGACTCATTTTATATATAACTAAGATAAACTTTTAATAGTACTCACACTTCTCTGATGTGAAATCTAATCGATAATTCTTCTCCTCTAAGGTTAACCAACTTTCCATTTTGGTCGGTAAGCTTCGTCTCCATCGATGAAATCGTGCTCAGCGTGACTGGAAGATACACCAAATTAGTGGGTACTTCGATAATTTTGTAACCAGGTCCTACGTTAGGAAAAAACGAATATATCACGTTCGCCGTCGATCCGTTGGTATACGAGGCCCCGATTATATCGCTCGTTACTCTCAAACTGGTTACGTTCATTATGTTTACTATTTGTTCGGATTCGTTATACCCCTCCGAATATGTCCGGCGATCGAAACCTAGGACCGTTCTAATCGAGTTGTCCGATGTAAAATCAACTTTATAATTCGGCGCAATAGTTAGCACGGATTTTAACGTATTACTATTTGGTTCTATCGAAATATTAGGTTGTGCGTCGGCATCATTATAATGCCCACGCTCTTTCATGATTCTCTGCAGGTAATCGTTTACATCTGTAATTTCATAACACCCCTCCGGAATGAATACATCAAACCATTCATGGTCTCTGGTTTCAGCCGATATTCTATCGGTGTCGGGTGTATATCTGAAATGGTTGTTTGTTGCGCTAATATTCGGAAAACTAAAATAAGTCTCTAGATTCAAAAGAGACATTTCATACTTTTTACTCGCGTCCAGTTCGATTAGCGGATTAAACTGAGTCCTAATCTTCGCGTTCTTTTTACTCACCAAAATATAGAACGACGATTTTGGACTCGTGTTACGTTCCACCTTTTCCATAATAGTCGTCAGCTTTTCGAGAGCAGATTCCATTCTTTTTATATAATGAGATTATTATTTTAAATAGTCGTCGGTATGTAGAATTCATCGAATCCACATCTATACTTGCCGTTATTTTTATTGCTAGACTGGTCTATTACTAGAAAGCCGTGGCGACGCTTCCAGGCTGTTTTACATAGTTTCTTAAACTCATCCTTAGGCATGTCCGTACTCGCGTGATCGTTGTATATATGATTAATATTTCTCTGGTCTTGTGGAAACAAACAGATAAAGTTTGCATTCTCTCTAATCGTCTGTCTCGGTAGTTTGAAATAATTTTGGGCGAGGTAGAAGCAGTCAACGTTGCTATGCCTTCCTCGGATGTAGTACGATTCACACTTGTGCTGCTTTTCTAACTGAAGATCGTCAAAGATCATCAAGTTCTTCTTCTCACGATTCAAATCTCTAGGATCGGGCACGTCTTCGGAACTTTCAAAGAACTGGCAGTTATATCGGTTTTCTCATTCAAATTTTAGCCATTTCCTCAACTATAACTGCTGGTGGAATATCAAGTCTCATGATCTCGTCTTGGCAATCGAATAACCCGACTATGGATTGTTTAGGTAATTTTTCTTCGAGTGCTTTTTTTAGTATTCTATACTCTGGTTGAAAGAGAGATCTTCCGAATACCTGTAGGTTATCGTAGTCTAACCATTCAGGTCTTAAGAGTAAATTCAGTAGTAAAGTCGTCTTCCCACAACCAGATTTCCCTACGATTAAACCTCTTATACTTCTAGGTAATAGCGGGTTGTTTAATCTTTTCGATGCGTTTTCGTTCCACGATAAATCCTTAACTTCCATAGTCATTTTAATATAAATGTTTTTGTATTTAAAATAACGATGTATTGCGTAAAGTGTAAGAGAAAAACCGAAACGAAAGATATTCAGAACGTCATCAGTAAAAATAATAGGCCTATGCTTCGAGGCGTATGCGCTGTATGTGGAACTACTAAAACTCAATTCGTGAAAGGAACTGCTTCGAATGGAGGAGATCTAGTCAGTTCTCTAAATTCGGTTACAAGTAACATCAAGTTGCCTTGGGCTAAATTTCAAGGTGAGATGCATTTACCTGGACACTCATTTACGGGACCTGGAACTAGATTAGATTTGAGACTTAATCCCGATGGCACTCCTAAAGAGTGGAGTAAGCCCGTTGACCGAGTCGATAGCGCCGCTTATATTCACGATTTAGCTTACAATCAATACTCCGATACGGCTAATAGGAATGTAGCTGATAGAACTATGATTAATGCTTTGAATAATATTTCTAATCCAAGCTTACGTGAACGAATAGAGAGGAGTTTAGTTAAACCTATATTATCAGCAAAATCGAGTTTGGGATTAGGTTTAAAAAAAGCTTAAAATGGACTGATGAACTAGCGGATGAATTACATAAACCCGTAGTAAGGCATTTTAGAAAAAGGAAGGTGTACGTCGGTGGTATAGATGACATTTGGGCAGCTGATCTGATCGATATGCAGGCGTTCGCTAAAGATAACGATAACGTGAAATACTTGTTAACGGTTATAGATGTTTTTTCAAAGTATGGTTGGATCGTGCCACTACATGATAAAAGTGGAAAATCTACAGCCAGCGGGTTCTTGAAAATATTAAAGAGCGGAAGAAAACCGGGTAAAGTATGGGTTGATAAAGGAAAAGAATTTTATAATAAGGATGTAAAGAATTTAGTTGAGTTATATTCCACTGAAAATGAGGAGAAATCCTGTGTTGTTGAGAGATGGAATCGAACGATGAGGGATAAAATGTTTAAGTATTTTACAGCTAATTCAACTCGAAGATATATCGATGTATTAGGCGAAATGGTTAGTAATTATAATAACGCGAGACATTCTTCTATTAAAATGACGCCTGCAAAAGCGAGCCTGAAAAATAATGAAAAGACTGTATGGATGAACTTGTACGGTGATGAAATTTCAGAACCCATTAAGCCTATGTTCTCGGTAGGTGATAAAGTTAGAATAACGAAGAAAAAGACTACATTTGAAAAAGGATACACGGCGAGATGGTCTGAAGAGGTGTTTACCGTGTCTGGAGTTCAATACACTGATCCTCCAACCTATAAGATTAAAGATTATAACGGAGAAGAAATTCAAGGCTCATTCTACGAGCAAGAGCTACAGAAGACGACTCAAGAATTATTTAGAATCGAGAAGATTATTAAGAAACGCGGAAAGAAATCGCTCGTAAAATGGCTTGGTTATCCCGAGTCCTTTAATTCGTGGGTCAATAATGAAGACTTAACGACCGTGTGACGGCTCATCATCGAGACTGACGACTGATCGAAACTGTTGGGAACTTTCGCGCGCGATGACTCATCGATCGATACCTTGGGGGATATTTCGATCGATGAGTCATAGCGAGAACTTGGGTATTATATATAAATGTGGTTTCTTATAGGTTCAATTTGTAATAATAACCAATAGTTTGGGTTCTTATTAAAGAAATGACAATTAATGTATCGCATTATGTATCGTTTGAAAGTTCTTGAATTCAACGCTCTCTGTCTAAACGCATTTACTAAGAGGAAAGGTGCTAAGCGACATTAAACTGATGAAAGTCGGATTCAGCCGCAAGTTAGAGATGCTTGATCTTAGTCAACTTAGAGATGTTATGCTCAAAAATATCACGTGTGATTTAATTACATTGCTCACTTTGTCTAGATGCGAGATGACGTTTCTTTGCTAAGCAGAGAGACCGTTGCGAAAGCCGATAGATCTACGATGTAGTGAAATGAATTGGAATTGGACGATGACTGTTAGAGTAATTGGCTGTTAGGTGAGCTCATACGGTAGAAACAAAGGAAGAGGTAAAGGAAAAGGCAGGTAGCAATAGAAGAGGATGGCGATTAGGAGGAGGAGAAAAGAGACGCAGGGGCAACTGAAGAGTATGAAACGTATGATGATGAAAAGAGGATGAGAAGGATTGATTTCAAGGGAGCCAGAAGAAAATGAAATAATGAAATTGATTACAGGAAAGACGATTAATAAAATACAGCCCGTAAAAACAAAGTTTTTTACTATATCCATCTAGTATCCTATAATGCGTCTTACGAAGCAGTTACCTCTACAAATATATAGTCCGCGTTCATTTTACGACATAGCATGCGTTTAATGAGGCAGCGCACCCGTTTCTGTTGCGACCAATGGCAACGCTGGCCAATGGCAACGCTCCGTATCGGAAAAGGGGATTCCCCGATTCGAAAAGTTTAGTCCCCGATTCTATAAGCTAGCCTTTTTGGGGGAGCTGAAATTTTGATAGAATGAAGTGTGTGCGAGGGCGAGTCTATATGCCAAGTTTCACGACGATTGAATGATTGTAAGTGATCGAACTAGTCGTCGCAAGATTTGACTTTTTAGCCTGTGGCTCAATCAATCAATCAAGCAAGATTCCTGCAAGTTAAACTAGATGGATAAAAATAGGAAACATGGAAGAAATAGAGACAAACTCCGACAGAAAATATACAAAAAGAAACTTTAAAACGTGAAACTGACACCAAGACAGCATAATTTTTCCTGAAAGGGTATACATATGCGAAGGAGTAAGATGGGAGGGTGGGAGAAGACCAGGAGCAGTAACAGCTGACGATGAATAAAGGCAATAGGAGATTATAGTAACGATTAGGGCCTATCGTTTCTGTCGGAGGTTGTGCTTATTTCTACAATCTATGTTTCCTATTTTTAATCGGACATACACTCACTAGCACAGTTCAGGAAACATTTTATGCTCGACAGACTCATTAATTGCTCGGTAGCCGTGTCGGAGCGTCCTTGTGGGTTACCATGCTAAAGGGCGCTGTAGGCCTACAAGTTCTCTGATACATGATCCTACATACTACATATAATCAATCAATCGATCAATCAAATCTCTTTTATTGAAGCCAAATGAAAAAACACATAACATTTCAACATAAAGTATCAGGATTGGCCGCAAGAGGAGTCCCAAAAGGGATCAAGATCCCGCTAACTAGGGACACCTAGAACAACATTTCAGAAATATGAATGAGCTAAATCCTTGATAAACAGTGCAATATCAAGTTTCGTACAGCAATGCAAACAGTATAGTACATATTACACAGTAAATGATTAACTCGATTCAAAACATAATGAAAATATAAAGAAAAACCGAAAACCTTCTATGTATGCGCTTCCGCGTGTGTATGTCGAGGTTCGTTGTATTATTTTGCTGGTTTACATCCGTTTTATCGAATAAATCGATGAAATTCTTTTAACCTGTTCATAGTCAGGTTTATGCTACATGTAGGTTGAAAGACCTTCCAAGATGGCCTTTTGAACGATCCGCTCTGCAATACTCTGGCGGGGAGATGGCTGAATGGTAACATGCCGGCACGAAGATCAGAAGGACGCGGGTTCAAATACTGGCTAGCCTTATAAAGTTGATTCAGCATATTAATAAATGATGATTATTATTAAAGTCTCCTCCCGCTTAAAGACCCGCCAGAGGCCTCTCACTCCGTGGTTTCATGGAGACTGTCGTAATGCTTCAGGTGAACGCGTAAACGCGTAGTGTGGAGGTTCGTGTTTTTCTGGATCCAACGCATACGAAAAATGCATATATCATATATGCATTTTTGCACAAAGCGAGATGCCTAGCCATTACTGAAAGAAAGTGATCGATAGAGAGAAAAACATCCGTCGACGACTGTGAGGATAGTTTCCCAGCTTCCTCGGTCGCTCTAACTCGAAGAAAAGTTCAATGGAAACTCTAATTCACGGTCACGGACTTCCTTGAGTTCATGTGCGAGAAAATTCGACTTCGTCCGTCAGACCTGCGCCGATTGTTGCTATCGTCGCCATTGAAGTCATGTGAACTCGATCGCCTGCCATTACTTCTATAATTAAGGACTTGGTGGATGAACTTTGTCGTATTTACATTTGCTAAATGATACCCCTTCAAAGTCCGACTCACACCTCAACGTGGTGAGGGGTGGCAACAGTCAGTAGGGGAGTGCCTGCTGAGGCTATGCCATCAGTGGTGAAGGTCTTGGCTGAAGTACCACCTTCGGGCGCTACACGAGGTGGACAGGCTCAGCAGGAACCCTGAAAAAGCTTGCAAACGTGGGCGGCATCGCCGCCTTTGATACCACATGTGGATATCAGAGCCAGTCCTAAGCCTGGAACTCTCTTTAAGGGAGAAGCGCGAAGGTCGAACGGGTGGGTGCAGATACTCAGTTCGTAAAGAAAAAATACGAATGAAATCCAATGCAAGCATTGGACTCCAAAAGGGCCTCGGCCCATGGATCCGATGCAAGCGTTGGACACCTACGGGCCTTCGGCCCAAGGATCCTGATGATGATGATGAAATGATATCACCTTGGGCGAGGGCTCCTCTTCCCGCTTCTCACAAACAGATTGTTGTTTTGCTGTCCCTTAAACGCTGCGGTCTTGCTGTCAATGATATTGTCTTGATGTCAATGACATGGTCTTGATGTCAATGACATGGTCTTGATGCCAATGACATGGTCTTGATGCCAATGACATGAACAATTGTCCACATGTTTCTAGGGCCTAACTTATCTTTCTTCTCGAAGATAATTGAGAAATAATGTTCACTTACAAATACAGTTTATACCTCTCTGGGCGTAGGCTATATACTCGGGCTGCTTTATTCTACTTGATCTGACATGGTCCATGGACTCACTTGTTTTCCCACAAGGTTCCATCTAATATATTCTCTACATTGCTCATGGGTTGCTTACAATTATGGCAGGGCTAACTCTTTCTCGCATTAACCAACTTCAGTATATATACACTGTGTCCCGATAAAAAGTGGACCCCTAGAAAAACTGTCATAACTCGGTCAAAACTTTTAGCATTTGACTAACATTTTTAAAACGGCAACAGTAGCCATATCACCACCCAATCCTAACGCCGTTTGGAAATGTTGGTGAATTTAGCACTTTTATGAACGTTTGAGATGCAGCACTGTAAAAAGGAAGTTTCCAACGTATACAAGGGCCACAAGAAGGTGAAGTTCAGCTACAATGTCATCTGGTGTTCAAAATGTCCTCCTTGTTCACGGACACACGACCCTAACGTGGACGCCACTGTTTGATGGCCCGGTCGATGATCACGTGGTTAAACAACTGCCACTCTTCAATCAGACGAGATCAAGTGATCGACGTCACAAATGCGGGATAGCGTTTATGCGGCGGCTGGAACGTGCAAGAAACAGGTGCCTGCTGAACGTCTCCTCAAGAGTGCAGTTGTTTGACCACGTGATCATAGACCGGACCATCAAACAGTGGTGTCCACGTCTAGGGTCGTGTGGCCGTGAACAAGGAGGACATTTTGAACACCAGATGTAGCTGAACTTCACCTTCTTGTGGCTCTTGTATGTTTGAAACTTCCTTTTTACAGTGCTGCAGCTCAAACGTTCATAAAAGTGACAAATTCACCAACATTTCCAAACAGCGTTTGGATTTGGTGGTGATATGGCTATTGTTGTCGAATTTAAAATTTCAGGCGAATGTTAACAGTTTTGACCGAGTTATGACATTTTTTTCTAGGGGTCCACTTTTCATCGGGACACAGTGTATATATTTTAGACGCTGCGGCCTGTCTGATTGAAGGTATAGCCTACCTAAGATTGCTTCAAGCGGACTGAATTTCACTGGTTGTCGATGCACAAGCACATTGAGTTTAATTTAGACCTTAACGTTTATGCGTAATTGCCTTACGGCAGGGCTAGCTGATATAGACCTATTTAGAAACATCTTAACAAATACTAGCCACACCCTCCACGACCTTCTCCCTCTGTCAATTGCACTGGTCATGACCTGCGCCCACGCTCACATAACCGTGTTCTCCCTAGATTTGATTCCCTTACCAGGCGTGGCTTCTTAGCTATAGGATGTTGTACAGTTAGACATATGTTTTCTAGTTGACTTAATTTTCTTCTAATTATCGTTTTCTTTGTACATAAATTCTTTCTGACTTTGTATGTAAAGCGCTGAGCGTTTGCTTGCGTTTAATAAAGAACATTCTTACTTCTTACTTACTTACTAACTCTTATGCCTATTTGCTCCATCAAATTTAAGTGAATTGTGTCTCGTTCTTATCCGTTCCTGGTCACACATTGCGTCGCTCTGCTGCAAATTGTAACCTGATTGTTCCTTCAACAAGAATGTGCACAGTGCAGCACAGAAGCTTCACTGTAATCGGTCAAACTTTTTGGAATAAGTCGCCTCTAGCAACCTACGACATGAGTTCCTTGGTCTTTATTTTACCTCAATTCACTAATCGTTTGAAACCATTTTTGTCGATCCTTGATTGATCTCGTTAGGTCGGCTGCTCCTCTTATAAGTCTCTCTTAAAGCACCGCTATGCAAACCTGTGATCACAATTACAGCATACCCAAACTCCGCCACTGCTCGTACTCTGGCAGTGCCAGTCCCAAGCCTGGAGCAAGGGGAGGGCGACGCTAGTCATCTTAGTTTTTACAACAGTGTCGTTAAGCAGCAACTAATCTGCAGTATACCTGTATTGCATTGTATTGTATTGTATTTGAACACTTGTTATAGCGCCCCTACCAGATTGCCCATTCAGAGACCTGGACGATGATGAACCAAAATGAACCACATTCTTTTCACTCACAACGAACTGGTTGTTCGTCTGCTTCAAATCTCCACAATGCACCATAGAAATGCTCCACTATACTGGAATATGTCACTAATTGTCATGCAACCTCTTGACCTTTGTTTACAACTGCTTCTGCAGCGGTTGAAACCATTATTTTCGATCCTCGTTTTGTATCGTTAAGTTTGGAGCACACATGGTACGTTTCTCTTGAAGAGGCACAATGTAAATTATCGATTACGATCTATATATTTGCGACTGCGGGAAAAGCAGTGGTGTAGTCCTAAAAAATGAAGTGGGGGAACGCCTGATGAAGTGGGGGAACGCCTGTAGTGGAACTGTAGCAAAAAGTGCAATCTTGCAAGAATTTTGCATAGTGTTGGAAAAAAAGTGGGGGAACGGCGTTCCCCCGCGTTCCCCCCCCACTACACCACTGGGGAAAAGGACTAAAAATCATAACAGCCTTTTACAACATCTGTGATATGTGACAGGCAGCCAAACACCAGAAAAACGGATAACAACGAAGAACATAACGATAATTAAAACGATGACGATGTGGATAATGATGACGATAATGATGATGATTTTGGAAAGTGGACAAATTATTTTATTTGGCACAGTGGCGCTTCTCCTCCTTCTCCTTCTGCGTGTCCTGATCAATCTGTTCCTTCGGCGTTCGTTAGGTGGCTCCAGCGGCACGGACCTTCGCTCCTGCGGCACGGACACCCGCTCCTCCAACAAGGACCACTTGATGGACTTCTTGAGCTTGACGGTTCATTGTATGCAGTCTATTCTCAAGACAGCCAATGATGACGTAATCCGTCGTTAGGTCAAACCTTCTGGCAAAGAGAACCGGCTGATTAAGCAACCAGTTCAGGTCGGACGAAGTCAGAGCACACTGCTTTCCTTCTGGACAAAAGTTATCGAGTCGAATCTTCAATTCCAAGAAGTTTGGAGGATTTCCTTGATGTGCATGCATTTCAACGGCGTTAGTCTTTCCGTCTCGCTTCTCCAGGCGGCGCACCGTGAAGTGAGCCATCTTGCGAGTCAACACGTAACCTGAGAAGTCGTTATCGGAGTTGAGCGGAGGCAGAAGCGACGAGCGGCTGTTCGTGCGCTTCCCTCGCCAGGTGGTGACAGCGTGCTTGACACCGTCTATTATCTCACGGTTCGTTCTGAGCGGAAAATCTCCCTCCGAAGCCAGCAACACATAGCGCCACGACGGATAAGCCAGCAACGACTCAAGGCATACTCGGTAGGGGGCTACAATCGACGACGCATTGTTTTTTCGGTCCTGGTTGTAGTTCGAGGTCAGGAAAACGTTGCTGAAACAGCCGGCGATGCGCTGAATCGCCATGCCGAGCTCACTCGTCTCGAAATCAACGTTGGTTGGACTGACGCTGTATAAGCAGTAGACGTTCTGCGGAACATAGACAGCTCTGAGCAGGCGCTCCACTTGCTCGGCGCTCGATTTCACGGCGATCACGTAAGCCAGCGGAGTCTCCAGCTCGTGAACCGAATAGGGAGCGTCCGCATAGTTACGCAACTCGCGAAACCTTGAGCAGTTGATCGTCGATGCCTGGAAGTAATTGTTCGGAATGCCAAGGTGGCTTTCCTTGTAGAGCATGTCTTCGACGAGGCGGATCTCGCTCTCGTCGCCGTCTTCGAGGGCGTTGCAGTTCGGCCGAGAGAGACGGTAACTGGCTACGTTGATGACGGGCGTCTTGGGTTGGGCATGATCCTCCTCGACCGGGTCGTCTACGTAGTAGGGTGTATCTCGATCAGATTCGTAGTCGTTGGAGGTCAGTTTGAAGAATGAGAGCGTGAAGAAGAGAACGAGAAATAGAAGAAGAGCGCAGCAACGAGATCTCCTGAACCAACGGAAGATATTCACAACCACGCACGCACCTAAACACGCAATACACAAAACATAACTGAGTTTAGCTCATGCCTTCATTCCCTAGGTGGCAGCAAAATTACAATGAGCTAGCGCCTTGCGTGGCTGGAACTTTGTTGATTTATGTCTTCTGCAGTAATGTGTGTTCCTGTGAATTGTTTAATCGTCATAACATGTACAGCACAGTGCGTTTGTCAGGCGCTTCATTAAAGAATAACTGTATTATTATTATTATTATTATTATTATTATTATTATTATTATTATTATTATTGTTATTGTTATTATTATTATTATTATTATTATTATTATTATCATTACTATTATTATTATTATTATTATTATTATTATTATTATTATTATTATTATTATTATTATTATTATTATTATTATTATTATTATAAAATCAAAGTTCTTAAAATCATGGTTCTTAAAATAAAGGTTCTAGGGCCTCATCGAACCCAGGCACGCGATAGCGTTGAACCGCTGAATTGTGACTGAGATCTTTTGGAACAGGAAGAAAGTTTCTTGGAGATCTTCCGTTGTTCTTGTCAATCGTCGGCCGAGTTATTATTATTATTATTATTATTATTATTATTATTATTATTATTATTATTATTATTATTATTATTATTATTATTATTATTATAGGTGTGCAATACACAATATAGCAAAACTATTACTTCCATAATAATTATACAATACAATGCAATACAGCTGTATTTGATATTGTCCTTCCAAGTCTCATAAATGCACACGCCCACACGACAGAGAATCGATGGCGCTGAGCAACTGTGAGTGACTTGATCACGGCTCCTACACAATAGCTGACTCGGACGAGGCTCGAACCCGTACTCTCCGCGTTACAGGCCGAGCGCTCTAACCAATCGGCCACTGTGCCACATAACAATTATGACACTAATAACAATTATCGAAGAGAGGCAATTAGCCACACAGATTTAACAAACGAATCATCATAATTACAGTCCTTATCATCATCATTTGTTTACTTGATTTGTCAGTAGTATGTAATTGTCACGAGAAATTAATTACTAATCCTCATTATTTCAGATTTAATGAAGATTAGTAACACGAAAACATACATCGGCCTGCATATGCATTTGCCATAGGGACCAAAGCGAAGTGCTCATATAAATGTGGAGGCCTATATAAAGATCACAGAGGTCTCCAATTCATTAGAACCGCCTGAGTTATTGAGAGCGGGTTCGGCTGGCGCGTGCCATGAAGACTAGCCTGCCCGTCTCCCTGTTTGCTCGTTTGCCTGTCTGCTTGCCATGGCAGCGGGAGAAGCAGCCATCGTCTCACCGAGACCATGATCGTTCGAGGCTAATCTAAACGCGGCCGAATATACGGCGCCATAATATTATAGCGCAGACGTCGTCTTTGCGTTGCCTCAGCGCAGAAGAAAACAGAGATAATTCTGTTAACGGGAGAAAAACCAAAAATACTAGTGACAAAACGTGATTGCCTTTTCCGTTCTTCAGTGGAGCATCGACATTTCGATGTTTGGGAAGATGGCGCATGTCTGTATTCAGAAAATGTTCAATATAACAAAAATAATATTCAGTTTCTTTGTCAACCCTCTTAATTAACTATAATAGTTAAGAATATAGTTAAGAATATACCGATTCCGTTATGAAATTAGATAAAATTGGTGTCCCTGTAGCCGGATTTCATCCCTTCTGGGCCTCCCATTTGTATACGACTGAATATCATGTTCTTCATGCAATTGTCATATGTACTTCACGATAATAAACAAACTTTGATTGATTGATTGATTGATTGATTGATTGATTGATTGATTGATTGATTGATTGATTGATATAATATATCTTCCCAAACATCGAAGTGTAGTATGGAGATTTTCACTAGGCATTCCTTCCATCTCCCACTCCTTCTGTTTGAAAATTCAATCGCTTGTACATAGATGGCTTAACTTTTACCTTTCCTTCTCAGATTCATAGGCTTTTACTTCAACCAGAAACTATAAGGACCAAACACAGAATGCCATTGAGTTCTATTACAAATGAAAATTCTTTGTAAAACATTATTGTATTATGTAGACTACAACTAGGATCCTAGGACTATGTACGACCTCTACAAACGGGTTATTTTCGCTCGGTGTAGAAGCTGGGAAATGGGGCAGAAAACGTCTCTGCTGCTCAAATGCCCACGAGATCACATTCACGAGGTCCCCCTGTTGTACACAGAATGCGTGGTGGACGACCGAATCCTCACCGGTATATGCGAGTATACCCAAGGACAAAGAAACCGAAGGACGGACGTTGGAAATCATTGACGCGACGAGGTGTCTCGACAAAAACACCGTGAGGAAGGCAATGTAAAACCACCTCCCTATCTGTCGGATTCTATCCCGAGTAAAAATGAAAATGACGCCAGAAAAGAAGGAGGGTTATAGCAAGCTAAAGGAGAGGGCTGGACAACGAGAAAAATGACGACAATAGAAGTACGAACCTGCCTAAAAGACAGAAAACTAATTCATTCATTCATTCATTCCGAGAATTTATATAGCGCCTCTTCAAGAAACCTAATCAGAGGCGCTCAATGAACAAGAAGAGAAGAAGCTACGCGGTAGGCCTACTTAGGAGTAACCTCGACCGTAAGTCACTGGTGACTCCTCGATCTACTGATCGGCAGGCGACGAACAGCCTGCCCCTTCTACGTGCACCCGGTGGTTCGCGGGATAGCCAGACATGCGCCATCTTCCACCACTGACGGACTGCTAGGCGGAGGCGTAACATGTGTGCTGTGCTACGAAAGTTACCACACGTCGTCGCTCTATCAACGCAGCTTGGGTTCAGAGACTCCAAACATGAATTCAACTATGCATGGGAATCGGTTCGTCTGGCTCAACGTGTATGAATAGGAAATGACTCTTCTAACCACATTTATTTCTTAACGACATTCAACATATTGTATTGTATAATTTATATTGTATTGTATCTATAAATTTATATAGCTTTTCTCGCAGTGCACACCAATCAGAGGCGCTCCCAGTGCGAGAGACCCAGAGAAAAGAAAGTGGTGTTGAGCCAACGAAAAGAGGTATACTTAAGTTAATGAGGATGAACGTATCGAAGGAGGGAGTTGGTTCCATAGTCCAGGGCCAATGAAGGTTAAGGCTCGTGCTTTAGCCATAATATGGCACACGAGCCTTAACCTTCATTGGCCCTGGACTATGGAACCAACCTGCGTCAGTCTATATTACAGACTGACGCAGGCAGCGCTTTTGCAAGGTACCTAACAGGCGCCATAGTAAATGTCTTGATACAAAGGCCACATACAATTTAACGTGTTTAGAAATGTCCCGCTGAACATGTGAGCTGTAGCAGTAGCAGCCAATGCCAGCGCAATGAGCGCATCGATCAAAGCAACTGGCAGTGCCAACTGCTGCTGGCTGTGATTCTAAGCCACCGGCTGTAGTAGCAGTCACGGTCTGCCTTCTAATTAAGGAGAGAATTACGATCTTCGCCCATAATTATCTCTTCACTAACGCGACAATATGACTGCATTTGCTCTAGTATAAACATGCCATTTTGTTAATACGTTATTAAATCACCATACCCTGCATCTCTTTCACTCGTTTTCTCTCTCGTTCTCTCTCTCGTTCTTTCTCTCTAGGGTCTCCGTTCTCGTTCTGTCTCTCTCGTTCTCGTTCGAATAGAACAGAACAGATGAAAACAGAATTGAACAGAACAGAAGAAAGAAGAACAGAATAGAACAGAACAAAAGAAAACAGAGTAGAACAGAACAGAAGAAACATAATAGAACAGAACAGAAGTAAGCAGGATAGAGCAGAACAGAAGAAAGAAGAACAGAATAGAACAGAACAAAAGAATACAGAATAGAACAGAACAGAAGAAAAAATAGAACAGAACAATAGAAAACAGAACACAACAGAATATAGAACAGAACAGAAAGAAAGAAGAACAGAACAGAACAGGACAAAGGAAAACATAATAGACTAGAAGAAAAGAAAACCGAATGGAACAGAGTAGAATACAAGAAAACAGACCGGAACAGAACAGTTGAAAACAGAGTAGGCCTACAATTTTAGTTGTCTCTTCGTCAATGCCTTCTTCTTGTTCTGCCACACCCATCCTCCACGTTGCAAAACAAGGCGACCCCATTTGGCCCTGTCACCATAGTGACCATATAAGCTATTATTATAGCGCCCGATGCAACAACATTAGGGAGAGGCTGTTCAATGTCCTCCAGGGGTCTGGTCACAACACAATACACAGCTGGGCTCGACCATGCACTGCCTGGTCAGGAAAATTGTCCCCCCGGGATGATAAAAACACATACATAAATCCTAATGTATAGACAGATAATGATCGTAAGAGCATATTATGAATGTAGGTCCTTTGTTTATGAATATATGTATGTAAAATGCATATAATTATATATATATATATATATTTTATATATATCTTATGTACGTAAATGTAGCATTGAGTTTGCATACTGAGAGCAGCACAAAGGACTCGTGATGAAATTAGGTTGCGCCCCGTGCGACCGAATGTACGACCAGAGGGTAATGTAATTGACTGGTTTATGTGGCTATTCTTCGTTTCTTCGTTGCACAAACACGGAATAGGATTAAGAAAGGAAATTCCTCGTGTCCAAATTTAATTTAGCGATGTATTCACAGCGCAGCAACAACAATACAAGCGTATTTACACATACAGCAATGTCTAGGGATTTAGCAAATAGGTCGATATGATCATATGAGTGCTTACTGTTGCAGATTGGTATTTCTATGAAAACTTATCACATCATTATTACTTTACTTCACTCGCTTAATGCATCTGAGCAGTAAATCTGTACATGGAGCAACATGTCAACAACTTTACGGTCCATCAACAGCGTCGCCTCAAGGAGGTTCAACGCTTCCTTGATGAAAGTCTTCTGGTGACTATAAAGTAGGCTATAATGGTCTCAGCGTCTGCCACATAATTCACCCTCTACCTGCGTTCTCTGGTCATTCACTTTTGATGAAACCCGCTTAATAATAGCCTAACATTAAATTGCGTAAATTTACCATTACCAGTTTACAGCCTGAGTTGTTTGTAGCGCTCCCAGACAAATTTTAGCCGGCTAAACTCAAAAGTACCCATGCTCAGGCTCCCTCCACTGCAGTTACCGCATTAGCACCACGAAGCTTATAACCTTCAAATCCTGTCGTCGCGCCATATATGCACTGACTGTGACCGGCTTTCTTGCGCTGTCAACGATGGTAATTTTCAGCTTCTGGCGATTCCTGTCTGACAAGCGATTCAAGTCAAATGAACCGAAATAGTCGCCAAGTTGGCCAACCTCTCCATATGGCCAACCTCTCCGCGTATCAAGGCATCGCTATACAGATGATGACATTCTAATATATTTAATACATATCTTTCATTCCTTTATTCATTTGTGTTCATTCATTAAAAGAGTTTTGTCTATTATTCTTCTTTTAATCAACACACACTGATTTTCCACTCAGTCTGCAAGAGCTTTGTACTGTATACAGTGCAAGAGCCTCTATATCCGGAAAGCACTTCAAACCATTTCATTTCATTCGATCATGGTTGTGCGGTGTCACGTCGAAGGTGCCTCTCTGTCTCTTTGAAATCTGCGATTGCAATAGCATTAAACAGTTCGGTACCGTATCGAGCTGTTTGAATCTACAATAGCAGTTATTTGATGTTTTATTTGCCTGGCTGTTCTATATATCGTCTCATATTCGTTCTGTTCTGATTAAACCAACTGTAATGGATCTGAGCACTGAAGATCTACGCCGGTTGTGTTTCATATCGTCTCTTTTATTAAACAATCAATCACGTCTTTCGTTTCTCCTGGAAATTTTTCACAGGCAGACTCCCGATTGACGTATGCCTTTAATCGTAATTGAAAACTAAATCTCTACAGCGCAACTCAAAGCTTATAAGCGCATAATACCAACATATAAGTATACACAAGCGCTGCGTCAAGTTAAAAGGTCTGTCTAGAACATCATAGGAATTGCATGCATGGTCCATAAAACGCGCGCTTTCAACTTGCTGACTAATCAGTGTAATATTACGTTCACATAAATCCATGATACTGGTCACAGAAGCCGGATTCATGGATTCATTCATTCATTCATTCATTCATTCAGAGCATTTATATAGCGCCTCTTCAAGAAGCTACTCAGAAGCGCTCCCGGCCCAACCACGACTAAAGAATGCATTACAGGATATGTTAGAGAACATCAGGGAGGAGTAGCAAATTTACGGGCAGTAGTGAGTTAAAACGATTGGTTGGGGCGGTATGATGGTAATGTAGTGTAACAGAATACTTGTATACGGCGTCTTAAAACCTCTGAGGCTCTTAAGACGCGCTACAACTTTTTGGATGGCGAATAACTTTTATAGTTGAATGCATTTCGGAATACCGAAAAGAGCTACAGGTGAATGATAGAACTTTCAACTGAATACG
The DNA here is from genome assembly GCA_020284085.1 of Aporrectodea caliginosa. Lineage (NCBI taxonomy): Eukaryota > Metazoa > Annelida > Clitellata > Crassiclitellata > Lumbricidae > Aporrectodea > Aporrectodea caliginosa. The sequence goes on from JACEVL010000842.1 coordinate 812,304, forward strand.
TTCGCGGAGCTGAAAGTAGTAGGCTAATGAAAATTGACGGAAGACTGGCGTCTGTTGTACAGTTGAGCGTGCACAGGCAAATCGCAAAAACAAACGTCAATACTTTTAACCTCGCTAATTACACCAAGGTTTTGCTGGGTTTTAAAAATACTTAGCATTCTAATTTCTGGTCTTTACATGTTTCATTTCAACTGCCTAGCTACTCATTTGCATGCTGCGAAGGTTTATAAATTAATGTCGACCATAAATTTGGGTTGGCTAGTAGCTACATGTTGTAGAAAATATTTTTTAAAAACGCCATCATAGGCATATACCTACATTGAGGCATAGGAGGCAGTTGCCTCCTCTTGAATTTAAGTCTCGTTACGTGCCTGCTACTCGTTAATATATAAATCAGTATAATAATATGTAGTTCCAAGTTATTTTAGGTAAAAGCACTTTTGTTAAACTGGCAAATATGATATTATGCGTGTCTATGCCTTTTTGAGCGTGTTGGTAAGCATATGTATTTCTGAACATTTGCATAGTGCACTTAATATCTCTCACGAGATACTGTGCTAAACCGAGATTATCTGTAGCTCAAAAGTTAATCAACGGTTTAAAATAGGCCTACATATCCGTTCGGTGCCTTGCAGCTGGAGGGTTGCGGGTTCGAATCCACCTCATAAGCCGCGTAGGGACCCTGGGCAAGTCCTTCACTCGCAATTGCTCATGCGCTTCGGCGTGAAACTCCGATTCAGCGTTCGTGCAGTAGTCAGGAGCGCCTCTGAATGGGAAATCTGGTAGGGGCGCTATAACAAGTGTTCAAATACAATACAATACAATATCCAAATGAAAAATTCTTCCTTTAGGTCTAAGTAACGCGCTATTGAAGTAACTCGCTTCCTGACCCCAGGGTACATGAAAGATTGGTTCGAATTTAATATCTGCTAATGGCTGTCACCAGAGCAGAGCGGCTTTAGTGCTTACATTAGCATTAAAGCCATCAGGTGCATGTCTTCCCTTACGGAAGATGCACAGGCTACTCTATGATATTCCACATAATATGTGGAATATCATAAAGTAGCCTGTGCATCTACCTATATTATAGGTTTAGTTATACGTCCGGATAGGAATATGGCTTCATTGTTCTAGTTTGTTCAGTACGGAGACAAATGTATAATGTTTAGTTATTCATACGTGTCAAACAACCATGTGCCTGTACACTTTTGGTAGTAGCCTATTCTGACAGTCTTATCTCCTATCGACTCAATTATATCATGGGTGCCAAAGCTGTTTTAATGACGGACCAGTGACAACATTTTCCAGCAAGTGGTGGGCCATGGCAGGGTGTTGAAGGTTCTTGAACAAATTCGGGTTATAGGCGTCCCCAGAAAAGTTTTGCCAAACTAAATCTTAAATGGTGCATTTTTAGCATACAAACAGTCTTAATTTTTATCTTCATTTTCAGAAACCTCTAAAGCGGAGTCAGGATTTATTATTGACTGGCTTGTTGCTAGCACAGCAATTTGATTTTGCATCACGTGTAGTGAAAAATGACAAATTCGATACTTTTATTTTCAAAATTGTGTTGTCTTTAGGCAAGGCAAGGCTACATGGGCCAGAAAACCATCGTCGTCGGGCCACAAATGGCCCGCGGGGCTTTTTGACACCTCTGACTTGTACCAATACACTAGCCGATACAAAGCTTTTCCTGTTCCCAGAAGAATTAACAAAAATGAAAAGATAATAAATGGACTGGCCTTTAACAACAAGAGTTGAAAATCTAATTCTCTCAACTCATTATTTTCTTCCACTTATGGAAAAACACACTGCAAGAAATCTGTTCACTTGTGCACAATATTTAGGCGTGGTCCCTGCATTCAAAATCTTCCGGTTTATCATAAATTAAGGGACACGGTAGACCAGACAAGATTAGACTAATCAAGATTAGACTAGACTGAATCAGACCAGACAAGATTAGACTAGACTATATTAGACCAGAAAAGATTAGACTAGACTATATTAGACCAGAAAAGATAAGACTAGACTATATTAGACCAGACAAGATTAGACTAGACTATATTAGACCAGACAAGATTAGACTAGACTGGATCAGACCAGACAAGATTAGACTAATCAAGATTAGACTAGACTGAATCAGACCAGACAAGATTAGACTAGACTATATTAGACCAGAAAAGATTAGACTAGACTATATTAGACCAGAAAAGATTAGACTAGACTATATTAGACCAGACAAGATTAGACTAGACTATATTAGACCAGACAAGATTAGACTAGACTATATTAGACCAGACAAGATTACACTAGACTATATTAGACCAGACAAGATTAGACTAGACTATGTTGGACCAGAAAAGATTAGACTAGACTATATTAGACCAGACAAGATTAGATTAGACTATATTAGACCAGAAAAGATTAGACTAGACTATATTAGACCAGACAAGATTAGACTAGACTGAATCAGACCAGACAAGATTAGACTAGACTATATTAGACCAGACAAGATTAGACTAGACTATAATATAATTGACATTCCACAAGAATGTCAAATTTCATTTCGATATTTTGATAAATAAAATACTTGTAGACTTTCAAAGTTTGTTTTGTGAATATCTCAAAATCCTTAAAATGGACTTTAGTGGTTCTTCCGATGAAGGCTTCATATTAGATATTAGACCAGACAAGATTAGACTACACTGAATCAGACCAGACAAGATTAGACTAGACTATATTAGACCAGACAAGATTAGACTAGACTATATTAGACCAGACAAGATTAAACTAGACTATATTAGACCAGACAAGATTAGACTAGACTATATTAGACCAGACAAGATTAGACTAGACTGGATCAGACCAGACAAGATTAGACTAGACTGGATCAGACCAGACAAGATTAGACTAATCAAGATTAGACTAGACTGAATCAGACCAGAAAAGATTAGACTAGACTATATTAGACCAGAAAAGATTAGACTAGACTATATTAGACCAGAAAAGATTAGACTAGACTATATTAGACCAGACAAGATTAGACTAGACTATATTAGACCAGACAAGATTAGACTAGACTATATTAGACCAGACAAGATTAGACTAGACTATATTAGACCAGACAAGATTAGACTAGACTATGTTGGACCAGAAAAGTTTAGACTATAGACTATATTAGACCAGACAAGATTAGACTAGACTATGTTGGACCAGAAAAGATTAGACTAGACTATATTAGACCAGACAAGATTAGACTAGACTATATTAGACCAGAAAAGATTAGACTAGACTATATTAGACCAGACAAGATTAGACTAGACTGAATCAGACCAGACAAGATTAGACTAGACTATATTAGACCAGACAAGATTAGACTAGACTATAATATAATTGACATTCCACAAGAATGTCAAATTTCATTTCGATATTTTGATAAATAAAATACTTGTAGACTTTCAAAGTTTGTTTTGTGAATATCTCAAAATCCTTAAAATGGACTTTAGTGGTTCTTCCGATGAAGGCTTCATATTAGATATTAGACCAGACAAGATTAGACTACACTGAATCAGACCAGACAAGATTTGACTAGACTATATTAGACCAGACAAGATTAGACTAGACTATATTAGACCAGACAAGATTAAACTAGACTATATTAGACCAGACAAGATTAAACTAGACTATATTAGACCAGACAAGATTAGACTAGACTGGATCAGACCAGACAAGATTAGACTAATCAAGATTAGACTAGACTGAATCAGACCAGACAAGATTAGACTAGACTATATTAGACCAGAAAAGATTAGACTAGACTATATTAGACCAGAAAAGATTAGACTAGACTATATTAGACCAGACAAGATTAGACTAGACTATATTAGACCAGACAAGATTAGACTAGACTATATTAGACCAGACAAGATTACACTAGACTATATTAGACCAGACAAGATTAGACTAGACTATATTAGACCAGACAAGATTAGACTAGACTATGTTGGACCAGAAAAGATTAGACTATAGACTATATTAGACCAGACAAGATTAGACTAGACTATGTTGGACCAGAAAAGATTAGACTAGACTATATTAGACCAGACAAGATTAGACTAGACTATATTAGACCAGAAAAGATTAGACTAGACTATATTAGACCAGACAAGATTAGACTAGACTGAATCAGACCAGACAAGATTAGACTAGACTATATTAGACCAGACAAGATTAGACTAGACTATAATATAATTGACATTCCACAAGAATGTCAAATTTCATTTCGATATTTTGATAAATAAAATACTTGTAGACTTTCAAAGTTTTTTTTGTGAATATCTCAAAATCCTTAAAATGGACTTTAGTGGTTCTTCCGATGAAGGCTTCATATTAGATATTAGACCAGACAAGATTAGACTACACTGAATCAGACCAGACAAGATTAGACTAGACTATATTAGACCAGACAAGATTAGACTAGACTATATTAGACCAGACAAGATTAAACTAGACTATATTAGACCAGACAAGATTAAACTAGACTATATTAGACCAGACAAGATTAGACTAGACTATATTAGACCAGACAAGATTAAACTAGACTATATTAGACTAGACAAGATTAAACTAGACTATATTAAACCAGACAAGATTAAACTAAACTATATTAGACCAGACAAGATTAAACTAGACTATATTAGACTAGACAAGATTAAACTAGACTATATTAGACCAGACAAGATTAGACTAGACTATTATCAAACCAGACAAGATTAAACTATATACTATATTAAACCAGACAAGATGAAACTAGACTATATTAGACCAGACAAGATTAAGCTAGACTATATTAGACCAGACAAGATTAGACTAGACTGAATCAGATCAGACAAGATTAAACTAGACTATATTAGACCAGACAAGATTAAACTAGACTATATTAGATCAGACAAGATTAAACTAGACTATATTAGACCAGACAAGATTAAACTAGACTATATTAGACCAGACAAGATTAAACTAGACTATATTAGACCAGACAAGATTAAACTAGACTATATTAGACCAGACAAGATTAGACTAGACTGAATCAGATCAGACAAGATTAAACTAGACTATATTAGACCAGACAAGATTAAACTAGACTATATTAGACCAGACAAGATTAAACTAGACTATATTAGACCAGACAAGATTAAACTAGACTATATTAGACCAGACAAGATTAAACTAGACTACACCGTGTCCCGATGAAAAGTGGACCCCTAGAAAAGGTGTCATAACTCGGTCAAAACTTTTAGCATTTGACTGAAATTTTAAATACGGCAACAGTAGCCATATCACCACCAAATCCTAACGCCGTATGGAAATGTTGGTGAATTTGTCACTTTTATGAACGTTTGAGATGCAGCACTGAAAAAAGGAAGTTTCCAACATACAAGAGCCACAAGAAGGTGAAGTTCAGCTACATCTGGTGTTCAAAATGTCCTCCTTGTTCACGGACACACGACCATAGACGTGGACGCCACTGTTTGATGGCTCGGTCGATAATAACGGTCAAACAACTGCTACTCTTCAATCAGACGAGATCAAGTGATCGACGTCACGAATGCGGGATCGCGTTTATGCGGCGGCTGGAACGTGCAAGAAACAGGTGCCTGCTGAACGTCTCCTCAAGAGTGGCAGTTGTTTGACCACGTGATCATCGACCGGGCCATCAAACAGTGGCGTCCACGTCTATGGTCGTGTGGCCGTGAACAAGGAGGACATTTTGAACACCAGATGTAGCTGAACTTCACTTTTTTGTGGCTCTTGTATGTTGGAAACTTCCTTTTTCAGTGCTGCATCTCAAACGTTCATAAAAGTGACAAATTCACCAACATTTCGAAACAGCGTTAGGATTTGGTGGTGATATGGCTACTGTTATTCTATTTAAAATTTCAGACAAATGTTAACAATTTTGACCGAGTTATGACACTTTTCTAGGGGTCCACTTTTCATCGGGACACAGTGTATATTAGACCAGACAAGATTAGACTAGACTGAATCAGATCAGACAAGATTAAACTAGACTATATTAGACCAGACAAGATTAAACTAGACTGAATCAGATCAGACAAGATTGGATTAGATCGGGTTGGATTAGATTAGACCATGCAGATCAACTGGATTACATCAATTCAGATTAGATCACACTATAGACTAGATTGACTGGAGCGTGCTCTGGTAGGCTTTGTGTGTAGCCCAATGTAGCTGCTCATAATATGGCTGAATTAAATATTAACCACCAGTCGATTCACTGCCTCCCTCTCCGTCCCCACCGTTCTCCGCTGCAGTCATTGTTATTCCTGGCGGGCGAATGCCGGAAGTCGTTTGGTCGGCCGTCGCTGGGCACCTGCCACCCTCCCTTGTTCCTACACAAGCCCTCTCCACAGCACCAGCCATGCATCGCTTTAATTGCCACAATACGAACACTTCATTCGATAAGGTAGGCTACGTATACGGCGCCATATATCACTAGACCGCAACTCTCCAGGTTTCGTGTTTATATCCGTATATGCCTTATATATATGTGTGTGTGTATATATATATATATATATATATATATATACATAATATACAAACAATATTATACACATACAACTCGCATGATATTTTGATTCATTGCTCTGTATCTGTGCATCTATATGACTGGCTTATTGTTAAGGATATGACTTTAGTTCATAAATAAATAAACTTATAGGGCCTAATAATTTGAGATTTCTAAGGCTTGACGTGCTTGCAAATGACTGATTACCTGTTCCTGACTCCTGAGTAGGTTCCTCGAAGGGGCGCCTTATAAATTCCCCGAATGAAAGATTACAGTTTAAAGCGGTTTTGGCAAATTAGTGAAGAATCCACAAATCAACTGATGGTCTACGACCATAGGAAGATTGAGCAGCAAAGAAGCAGAAAAGACCTCAAGGGATCGAGGGAGACATCAACCGCCCTAAGGTTGCCGTATGGTAGGCTTTGCCGTATATGGTAGGCTTCGTCATTAATTTTATAAAACCGCATTAACCCTAGGGCTACCAAGCTTTTTTGTGACATCGGCTACCAAGGGGGGGGTGGTTACCACCCCCCTGGATTTCGTGTTTGGTTTCACATATCATAACTTGTAATAGAGCAATGGATTCAGCATTCATTTCTGCACAGAATGGTATATTTAGTTGTACATTATGTGAATGCACCTCGAAATTACATCACTTTTAACAACGGAACCCATTAATTAGCAATATTTTATATTATTGCGTACATTTTGTACTTTTTGGATAAACAAATATAAGATTATGTGTGTTTTAAACTAATCTATGTATAAAAGATACACACAATCATCCCTACACATGTTTATATAGCATAAATGTACATCCATACATATATATCCATACATATATATCGGTTTACGTTGTAATGCTGTATTCAGCCATTTTCACACAGATTACGCGTATTATTATTTATTTTGATCACTTCCGGTATTCAAAAGACAAAGATGTAGGTATGCAAATGAAGCCCTTCATTCCCTCTAAAGAATGGTGTCTTTGTTTCTCTTCCAGGATGACAAACGAATACGCTACAGACAAAAAACTAAGGGGGAGTGCTTCCATTCAGCCATTTTTCACGCATATTACGCGTATTATTATTTATTTTGAGCACTTCCGGTTGTCTCAGGTCAACTCGGTGACCATAGAAATGTAGCCCCACATTCTCTCTATAGAATGGTATAATTTGTGTCTCTTAATATTAAATGACGGATAAGATATAGTCGAAAATCTAGGGAGGGGTGGTATCCACTGGTACCTCGGGTATATTGGGTTTAACTTTTGAACGGTGTGAGATATCATCTCACATTTTACCTCAAAACGTGTGTAAATGAACCCCCTACAGCTACCTAAAAGGTCAGATTTTTATTCCATACGGAAAAAGTTTGAGATGAAACAAACCTAGGGGGGTGGCAACCACCTCCCCTTGGTAGCCCGAGGGTTAAAGATGTCAATCAGTTGCTTACAAACGCGCCAAGCCTTAAAAATTTCTTAAATTGCGTCGTAAATATTCAGTTATTTATGAATTTAAATGTCGTTAAACTCTGGAAACTCACACTACTTATAAATGATAATAAGGATCATTCCTTAGGGCGGATGAGATGCAATGAACTGTATAGAGTTGGCCTATGCAGCATCTAGACTTATTTTGTCAGCACTTTGTACGATACTTAACAGACTCTATAATAAAATTAATGTCTTGAATTATACATAAAATATGCATAGGCCCTACATAATATATGGCACTAAGCACAGAAAGTGACACCACTGAGACAAATCTAATAAACATTCGGACGCCAAAAGCAACATTTCTGCATGCCTGTGAGCGAACGCCAAATATCAGCCTTCCCCCATCCTCCAGTTCCTCCTTGTCGACGGCTTCTCACTTGTGGATGTGTGCTTTCATGCCTCTCTCATTCTTATGTCACTGTCTCGTCTCTTTCACTGTTAGAGCATTCTGTTTCTTTTTCTCACCTTTTTATACCAGTCTATTTCCCATCTCTGTTGCTTCTCTCTGTCTCTCTATCGTTTCTCTATGTCTGATTATAATACCTGCCTGTCTATCTATCTGTTTAGCTATCTGTCTATCTGTCTAGCTATCTGTCTATCTGTCTAGCTATCTGTCTAGCTATCTGTCTACCTACCTACTTACCTACCTACCTACCTACCAACCAACCTATCCATCTATCAATATATCTATCTATCATCTATCTGTCTGTCTGTCTGTCTGTCTAATCCATCCATCCATCCATCCATCCATCCATCCATCCATCCATCCATCCATCCATCCATCCATCCATCCATCCATCCATCCATCCATCCATCCATCCATCCATCCATCCATCCATCCATCCATCCATCCATCCATCCATCCATCCATCCATCCATCCATCCATCCATCCATCCATCCATCCATCCATCCATCCATCCATCCATCCATCCATCCATCCATCCATCCATCCATCCATCCATCCATCCATCCATCCATCCATCTATCATCTCTCTCTCCATATCTCTCTATCTCTGTCTCTCCTTCTCCTTCTAGCCTTGTTCTTTTTCTGTATTGTCCTCTCGACAAGTATAGGCCCCTCCCTATCCTTCATGTCTGCCTGAATGTATGTCTGTTTGACTGCGTCAATTAGTGTGTCATGCAGTGAGATGTGTATCTGTCTGTCAACCTCATTCTGTCGCCCACTCTCATTATTTCAAACTTTTCTTCATCCGCCTATCACTTTAATTCTGATCCTCTCATCCACACCTATAGCTATAGTCGTCGGCAGATAACACGAGAGAAGACTCAAGTCTTCTCTGTTTAGCTGTCGCTGGGCTGGGAGCGCCTCTGAGTAGGTTCCTTGAAGGGGCGCTATATAAATTCTCGGAATGAATAAATGAACTTACTTGCGCCAATCAGCCCTGTTCCTGTTCCAGCTACTCCAACAACCACTCCACTTCCACGTTCTCTTCCATCCGCATCCTTCGGCTGTCTGCCACTGTCGCTTCCGCTGTGGCCCTCGTCGTTCGACTTCCGTTTCTGGGTTCTGGCGGAACTTACTGGAATCCATCGACGACAGTAATGCGTTGTCGACAGCGCCGACTTTCGTATTATCAGTCGAGGCATTGAACAAAGTGATCGACGATGGACGACTGGAGGGAGGCCTGGGCGCGACGATGGATATATGGATGGACGGATGGACGAATGGCGGATTCGGTCGACGCAAGGCTTCAGCGGCCGGACACACGACTGCGAAGGAGACGAAGACGGGGAAGAGGAAGAGGAAGACGCCTAGAGATTAAACGTTCCAAATGGGATCATAAATCACACGACACTTGCAGCGACATCTTGTCGTTGGCAGACGGTGATCGCCTCGATTTCAGAACGCCTCGACGACTTATTTGGTCAGTGTAGACACAGGCACAGCCCACTGTCTATAGTTTCCACCTCTGCAAACAACACACACACACACACACATATATACATGTACATATATATATATATATATATATATATATATTCACACATCAATCGACACTGTATAGTTGTGCGTATATACATAATTATTTTGTCTCAGGCCAGTGCTATACTCAAACTGTGGTCCGCGGCCCGGTACCCGGCCGCGAGTAATTGGAATGAGACCCGGAATCACAAGTATGATCATATATATAGGCCTACTGCAATAAAATATTCAATCGTATACAGTGTGAAAATAAAAAGTTAGAAGACGATAGTGTTCATAAATAATAAAAAAAAACATGCAACAGTAACAACAGTATAGTTGTAATATATATTATGACCATATTACGAAATCTTAATTTTAATATAACATGTCATGTAGGGCCTTTGTAGGCTACGTAAGCATCTGATGTTGATCAGCACCGGTCCTCTGCAGCATCAGAAAGTTTGAGAAGCACTGTCTTAGGCAACAACTTCTATCACATCACTTCTTAGCATACACTGTATATAGCAAACCACTCAGTGAACAGTGAGCGGTCGAGGATATGCCATTCCGGTCGATGGTTTACTGCCTATCTGGCGCTATATAAAAGTCCAGCCTTAAATTTTAATTAGATCACCATTACCGGCATCTATTGCGCATTACAGTCAATCAACAACGGAGTCACTAAGTGACTCTGGTGATCATTTACGGTAATGAGACGAAACATTATATGTCTTACTGGCAAAGCCACTCCTGGTGAACGCTGAAGAAGCATTGCATGACATTAGTGTTCAGTTAGAATGCCCGGTTTGTTCGTTATCACGTAATAAAGATTCAGGATATATCTAATTGCTACCCAGTCTATGTGTCACGAAAATATGTTCAGTCAGTCAGAAAAGTTTCAATTTTTGAAATGAAATGTAGAATTTTTCAACAATTTTCCAGTTTCAATTTTTGAAATGAAATGTAGAATTTTTCAACAATTTTCCAGCTCTAAATGGGACATTTCTGTAGAATGATCTAGTGAAGTATTTCTCTTGGAGAATTTTTGTTGGCTTTGTCGCCACACGAGGCTGACCTGTTTCTGTTTTCGAAAATGTGAGTGACTTTGCTGTAGATATAGGGCATTAAGATAACATTTTACGGAGAGTGATTGGTTGTTGTTCATACTCCTATAGACAACTCGTAACAATATATATACGTATGTCTGGGTGTCTATGTGTGGCCCGTGTGGGTGTGTGTATGTGTGTGTAGGTGTGTGTCTATAGGTGTGTGTGTGTGTGTGTGTGTGTAGGTATGTGTGTGTGTGTAGGTATGTGTGTGTGTGTGTGTCTGTGTGGTCAGACGCAAATAAAGCATATCTCAAAAACAAATCTGTTTCATATAACTCGCCTCACTAAATGCCACAGACGATCTCTGGAAATAGAAATCAGACAAGAATGCTATATATGTACCTGATTTAATCTATGATAGATGATTTATTAATATGCCGTATTTACGATTATATGTACCACGGAGCTGAAAAAGATAATGATACAATCTGTATCATAGCAATGCTTATAACCAAGTGCCACAAATAGTGGAATATCAACCGCTATAGTTGTTTACAATAATATAGGCCTATGCGTATAACCGCCTCATAAGTATGTCTTATGGCTCAACCAACTTGTAGTACACATAATCGATATGTGTACTACTACTAGAGATTGAACAGCCGTGACATGACCTTTTCAAAGCCTACTATAGACTGACCAGACCGGAAGATCGAACAACGCGGACTTAAAACGCCAACAAAGACAGAAGTCATTCAATGCGAGACCGCGGGAAGGCAGAAACCGGGTATACATAAGTCGGCTAATGAATGCTGAAGCAGTTCTACATGAAAACGCAATCTGGCATAAGCCATCGCTAATTCAAGCGAATGGATTCGGAGACGGCTGAAAGAGCATTGCATCGAATGGACTCATTGGCAATAATGGACTTAATGGTAGACAAATGAATCGACAAGTCTCGAGCGTACATAGTTTTTATGCTCTGGATTATACCAGGCCTTAGGCTGGAGGTCAATTCCTGGCTGCAGTGCAAATCGGCCAAGGTCGGTTAACTATTGCGTTTTTGAACAAGATGGAAACATCTGAGATGTTGTTTTCTTTCAAATATGTGAGATCAAAATATAAATGAGACTGAAACATAATGTGGTGATTTTGGAGTGCCTGTGTATTGCAGGCTGTCTGTTCTGTGAGTAGTTAAGATTTCAATTGCATAACATGTAAATGTACAGCGCAGTGCGTTTGTCAGGCGCTTCAATAAAGAAAAGATTATTATTATGATGACTTCTATCATAATTATATGGAAAGCCTGGAGGCTGCGTATGTCGGCACCCGGTGTGAGATGTTATTTCTATAACGACAGGAGAATGACAGAGTAATTTTGATTGCTAGACTAGTTTCGTCAATAGACCTAATTTGACACATTACTAGATATGCTGTGCTGTATGGTATCCGGACTTTACCCCCCGGCCCATTACCCCCCTGCCATTACCCCCCTGCCATTACCCCCCGCCATTACCCCCCGACCATTATATATATATAATTTAATAATTATATATTATATAATAATAATATAATTATAACAATTAATATAATATATTAATATTATATATTATACATATAATTATAATAAATAATTAATATATTTATTAGTGATATTAATTATTATTACATATTATATATTATTTTAATAATTATATTACTATATTAATTAATAAATATTATTATAATTCATTATATTATAGTTATAATTAATAATTATAATTATTATTTATAATATTATATATTATTAATTATAATTGTATTTATGATATATATATAATGGTCGGGGGGTAATGGCGGGGGGGGTAATGGCAGGGGGGTAATGGCAGGGGGTGGGCCGGGGGTAAAGTCCTAGACCCGTGCTGTATACACTGTCATATTTCGAAGCAATTGAATAAATGTACTTGCCTTGGAAAGCAAATTACCAAATGTAAATTGATATACTCATTAACTAAACAATAGCTTTATGAATTTTAATTATAGAAGCCGTCTTAGTAGGGTCAAAAATATGTTACTTGTTGTCGAATCTATCGTCCAATCTCTTTTAATCTTTCGAATTGCGTCGTCACTCATTTGCCGATCAGAAAATGTGCATGGGGCTGAATGGGCATTACTCGGCATGGCACTCCAGTATTGCTTTTAAGTAGTAACTTCTATCGCGCTGGTGTCTAGCGTACAAGGCATCAACGGATTAATTATAGTAGCCGTATTAGTAGGGTTAAAAATAGGGTTAATTATAGTAGCCGTATTAGTAGGGTTACAAATAGGGTTAATTATAGTAGCCGTATTAGTAGGGTTACAAATTGACTGTGAGGCGCCCTTGTAACGGCATGGCTGTGTACGGCGCCATATAAATTGTCACTGTTATTATTATTATTATTATTATTATTATTATTATTATTATTATTAACGGATGGCGCACCTAAACGTAATCAGGTCCACATCTAAAGACATAAGCCCACTAAGACAGAGAGGATATGGATATGGAGAAGATTGCTGGGGATATCGTGGAGAGAAAAGAGAACAAATGCATCTGTCATCCAGGAGATAGGGCAACTAAGAGGAGACCTGACAATGCAGCAAAGGGCCATAAGACAGAAATTGATGTACTTTGGACACGTAATGAGAGCAGAGGGATTGGAGAAGGAGATGATGCTGGCGTGCGGGAGAGGGAGGAGGAGTAGGGGTCGGCCGAGAACTCGTTGGATGGAGGAGATACATAGGAGGACAGCAATGAGCCTTGCACAACTAAGGGATGCGGTACGAAGCAGGGAGGATTGGAGGAAGCTGGTCACGACGGTCGCTAGAGTTCCACGAACTGACGTCACAAGGTGACAAGGTGAAGACAGAGAGACAGCATAATGGTGAATTAGCAGTTTGGAAAAGATTAGTCTTAAGTTGAGCATGAAATGACTATAGCGACTGAATAGCAAGAACAGGTCCAGTAACCGAATAAGCTCGTTGCCCAAGAATGGTTCTAGGAGTGACCAGAGAAAGACAATATGGTTGGATACTGATAAGCCTGGGGTACAACGACTGATTTGAATTAAATATTGCGGCTGGTATAATAATATGCTCTAGAGTTCAGTGAACATTTTTAAAACTATGACCCAATCTGAAGGGAATCCCTTGCTGAACAGGAAGCCGATGCGAAGCGTAAGACCAAAGGTAATTTTTACGCATTGGTTATGGTATAAGCTAATAAGTTCTGAACTCTTCGGCGTTTCAGCATGTCTATTGTCTAAGTTTGTAAAAAAAATTAAAAAAAATAATAATTGCATTTTATGGACGGACAACCAGCTATGGAATGCAATTGTTAACGGGCTCGTGCATATAAACACACATGCATAACTACCTACATACATCATGCATAAGTATACACATACCCACACATACATACACACATACATACACACATACATATACACACACATACATGTATACACACATTCATACCAGGGCTTTTTAAAGGAGTTTTTAGAACTGCACTAAAGAATCCCTGATGCTTACACACATACTCAAACAACACATGCACACCTATTACCTACAGTCCTACACATACTAGCAAACATACACACACACATGCACGGCCACTGCAGCAGTGTGCGTCATTTACAAAGCTGTTCTACCCGTGTGCCAATCAAACTCCTGTGTTAGTGCAACATCCGCCAGAGCGTGACCTGACTGCATGAACGCCTTCCAACGGAAGCTGGACTGCGTGCGCTGCACATTCATTTTCATTCCACTGGTCAGCTCCGAATATCTGCCACTGACCACGTCGATGGACTGTCCAGTCCTTGTCTGTATCGGCGAACAGGCCAAGGGTCGCATGACCTAATTAACCCAGCCACCCCACCTGCCAGTCAAGACGACGACTATGAAGCGTGTGAAGTGCCTAAGTACTTCCATCAATCCACAATTCCTTACAAAATCCTCCATATATAAGAGCCTGCCTCTAGAACCAATTTTAGACATGCCTGTACATGCCAGACATGTGTGCCACAGACAAATCAGAGTTTGTCTGTCTGTCTCGTTGCCTCTCTTGCTCCGTATGTGCTTTGCTGTCTGCTAGTGTGTGCACATAAATGTTGTGTTTCTTTTCGTCTTGTCGTTTGCGGTGCTGGCTGAGAAAGAAGTGGACAGCATGTTATAAATCTCTGCGAAAAGCAAGCTTGCTTTAGCGTGACTTGACTATAGCATAGGCTTAGGAATCATGTCTATGTATAATAAATAATAATTGGTCTGCGTATATTCTTCTATGAAGAGCTGTATACATAACTCATTTGCATACCGTAACATGTTGAATCAGTTTATAATAAATGTTCTATGTCACGGCGTTTTATGGCCAACGTTCCCGTACCTATACAATAACCTATTGAATAATTTGAATGAGCACAAACAAGTGCAATAGGAGACATTGGAATCAATAACTATGAATCATAATTTCATAGTTCGACCGTGCTTCTTGTTATTTTGTGCTCTTCGCAAACTCAGGATGAGAAAAGGCAATGCACTTTAAAATAAAATTCTACCGTTAGTCTTTTCAGAAATATAATTATAATAACTGAAGTGAATCCTTCAAATCGTTGGAGTAAGGCCCACGGTATAAGACTCCGTCAAATAGAGTTTCAAAATTACCTTAAAATCTGAAAAACTTCCGCCATTTTGTCACTTGAATCCAACGGGTTGTTTATAACATATGCGTGACGTAATCATGACGTAATCCTTTAATTCTCTGCAGAAAACAAACGACAGCGTATGCATTAAAGAATAGAATAGAATATTCTTTATTGTAGGATCGATTACCGCATTCTGGCTAGCATGAAAGTTTAAAGAATTGATTTCTCTATTTCTGGATTAGACTAGTTTTGCATTCTATAAATTGTTTGTTCACATGTTACGAGTATTTAACATGAATGTTAATTATCTTTGATAAATCATCCTAATTATAAAGGTTTTTCTGGTGAGACAATCTTCGTATTTTTGGAAGCTCTTTAAATTAGCCTAAACGAGTCCGCGCTTGTTTGTTCTGGTCCTAGATCTCGACTAAATAAGTTAGCTTAGGCTACTCATCATTTCCTGGACTCATTTCCATGAGCGTAGTGGCGACTACATTGAGCAGTATTAATGGGCGCAATAGAAGCTTAGTTTGTCTGCGAGTTTTCTGCTATTTTTTCGTTTTGGAGAGTGCTTACACATGTAGGCCTAGGCTAATATCGCCAGCGTTGTCCATGGGTCCGCCTAATACCAGCGTTTATGTATGTATGTATGTATGTATGTATGTATGTATGAGCACTTGCTATAGCGCTCCTTCAAGATTTCTACTCAGAGGCGCTCCCGACTACATCGCGGACACTGAATCGGAGTTTCACGCCGAAGCGCATGAGCAATTGCGAGTGAAGGACTTGCCCAGGGTCCCTACACGGCGGCTTGGGGTGGATTCGAACCTGCAACCCTCCGGCTGCAAGGCACCGAACATACCCCTACACCACCGAACATACCCCTACACCACCGTGCCCCATTATGCATTCTACATTTTTGAGTTACCAGTTTTCCAGCTTTTTTGGACAATGCTGAACTTGAGATAGCAAAATAATGCTCTTTGCGACTAGAAAATTATGGATTCACTGCTTCTATATATGAGCTTTGGGTCGGCATCGACTGTTCATTTGGGAGGAGGGTTCTCGTCGGTGAGCGCTCTATAATTGTGTAGCCTAACTGCATTTCTTCAACGTCTACGAACATCATGTAAAGATAACCGCGCTTGCTTATTTGTATGCTCAGGACATTCAGAAACAAGAAAATATAGGCCTATATGGCTCTGTTATTGTCTAAATCGTGAATCCTGAGTTTTCCATGTCTTAATTGGCAATTATTTTGGTATCATAAATTATTATTTTCGATTGTACGCAAGCAGTAGGCCCTAAACACAAGTAACATAATTGTACACAGAGATAATATCCCTCAGTTAATTACAGAAGATAATAAACGACATCGTATGGACAAGCAACGCTTTGAGGGCTACTTAAAACGCCCTTTAGATCTAGCCTACTGCGACCCATTGTCTTGATAATACAGTATGACTGATTTAATGGACTAATACGCAATACAGAAATTTTAAGCAGATGATATTTCATACAATACAATACAACTTGTATTTATAACGCGCCTTAATAAAACAGAGTCTGGTACTTGTCGGTTTTACGACCCCCAAATTCTTCATATATTACGTGATTTAAAATTCCTCATATCCATCAATCCAACTACTATTTACGCAAAGAATTATTTTCATCAATCCAACTTCCATTTACGCAGGCAGACAAGATAATTAATAAAATACGCTAAAATACAGGATATTTTCAATCGAAAACTTAGTTTCATCCATCCAGCTTCTATTTACGGGAAAATTATTTCTATCAATCCAGCTTCTGTTTAAACACAGGAATGTTTTCATCAATCCCACTTCCATATCGGGAAATAATAATTTTTTTCCTCAATCCAGCTTCCATTTTAAAGTGACGATATGAAGAATTTTTGGGAGTCGTAAAACCGACAAGTACCCAGAGTCTTACTCAAAGGACGCGTTACAATGTACTAACTAATCATAGTAGGCTACTTAGAATCGTTAGAGAAGAGATAAGTTTTAAGCTTAGATTTAAAAATATTAATTGAGGATGATCCTCGGATTGGTTTCATATTGATTTCATATTTCAGACGCCTGAGAGATTCAAGTTCAAGTTCAAGAAAACGTTGGACAAAGTCATACTTATTACTCGAGAGATGTTCAATTGCTTCAAATTTTCTTACAGTGGGTATAATTAGTGGCACTGCGTGTCGCCCAGACCTTCTCTGTTGCTGGCGCGTGGCTTTGGGATTGCACTACTTGTTTCTATCTGTTCTTTAAGTTATCCAGTGACACGGAAAATGTGCAAACGTTGTGTGAGCAAACCTCAGCCAAGTGGAGATCTAATATGGGTGAAATTATAGGCTTCATTCTATCCGATATCTGAGTATATATCACTGTAGTTTTTTATGATATTGATGTTCCATAAATGTTGTGAGCATGCTTCTGCCTCGGCGTCAAGGAGCCAAAACGTTGTGGTCATGGCTCTCGAGCCCCTGAAGTAACCTAAGGTGGAGATAACATTTATTTAACGGATTGCTTATCTGCTTGTCTTCTGGTCTCTTGGGTTTCATCGATCTCGACTGGTGTTGTCCAAAAAACTGTGATTTCAGAATGTAATTATTGCAGGCCTAGGAAGCATATATGCTTCAGGCTGTTCGGATTTCTGTTTCATCTTCTGTTTTCAAAACACTGGTTCACGCTTTTTTTATGCTCACGAATTGACTGCTGTAATTCCCTTCTCATTGTAGGCCTACTTCCCAAGGTTCGTCTTTCAACTCTGCAGTCGGTCCTAAATGCGGCCGCCAGATTAATAGCACTCCTACCACGCTACTCTTACATTTCTACCTTCATGTTTGAACAACTACACTGGCTTCCTCTCTGCACGCATTAAATTCAAAATCCTCATTCTGGTCTTCAAGACACAACGGGGTCTTGCCCCAAAATATCTATAGTTGATGTATTGCTCCGGCCTCTTTCAGCCTCGCATCGTCCACTCCGCTCTTCAAACAGATTTGATCTTCTAGTTTCTCATACTAGATCAGCTATGGCTCAGTCCTTGTACTTTACCTCAATTGGTCCCTCTCTTTGAAAAAGGCGCTGTCTCCATCTCTTCGCTTCTAAATTCTAACTGAATTGTGAGCATGCTAAATGCTACTCCTCCTTTGCTTTTCTCCAAATTTATTTCTTCTCTCGTGGCCTTGCGCACTGGGAGCGCCTCTGAACGGCGCTTTATAAATGTTTGAATAATACAATACAATATAATAATAATAATTATTATTATTATTAGGATATTCTTTATTGAAACTATCTGTTTGACAAACGCAACCGGTTACAGTGTTATGCAATTGAAACAATTCACAAGAACACAAATTAATGACAGAAGACATAAATCTTAACTACTAACAGAACAGACAGCCTGCAATACACGGCGCTACAAGCAGCCTACAAAGCATGTCTGCCTACGGACTCGATCTCGGTAGGCCTACTCTCGCTCTCTATGCCAGACTATTGCCAGTGTGTTATCCAATGCGCTACCCCCCCCCCGATATAGGCCTACACTCTTAAAACCGACAATCGATTAGAACAGCGCCGTGCAGAGATTACCAGATGAAATTTCACAGACCCAACACTGTGATGCACGACTGCTAGCAGTGTACCTTCCGCCGTTAGAAACTCGGGAGAAATTTCACACAGGGTAGGCCAATACGAACCCTGTAACCTGGATTGTCATAGCAGAATACATTCTACAACCCGATTTATTGATAAATAATCATGATGCACATTCCAATACCTCAAGAATTTTTCAAAGCAATCTTCCGAAGCTGTTGAGATATTTAGCGTTTGTAAGTAGAAATTAATTCCATATAGACCTATAGGCTTTGCGTACATACGTACTGAACTGCATTAACGACGTGTTGACAATGCAGTCAACCGGAAGAATGGAACTAATACTGAAAATGATTGGATACTAGATTCACGTGATCAACATAGGTGCCGTGATTGGATACTGATGGAGGACGTCATCCTGTAAAACAAACGCTGCTAATGGCAACGTTTGTAGGATCTATGAAGACAGACGTCAACTTATCAATCAATCAATCAATCAATCAATCGAGTTTATTGATCCAGTTCATTACAAATCAGAACAGTACAATCATAACAATAAGCAAGTGTGATCAGTCAATGTACATACAATTCAATACTTCTATTATTCAACTTGTTAAACTAAAATAAAATTAATAGTGATTGCACTTGTAGATGAAAGTACATTATATCATTAGGAACAAAGGGCACTCCTAGAAGGGATAGACTCCCGCTGGTTAGGGGCCCAGTTAATTAAGCTTGTGGCAGATGGCTTGATGGTAGATTATAAAGATGAAAAGCAATAAATGCCATGTGTAAAAGTGTGATAAAGACTAAGTGATAATAAAAACCTTAGTATCTTGGTAGAGCACGAAACAAAACTGGAGAATTATAGATTATTGTTATATAGTGCGTGATTTTTAATTAAACATTTAAATTGTGAGAGACCTGCAGCCGTCTTAATTTCGTGAGGGAGGTTATTCCATAAGAATGGACCTTGGTATTTAATAGATAACTTATAGACATTCGTTCTAACAAGAGGATACGAATAAGTAGCATTACTTCTAGTCACTTTATGGTGTTCAATAGTGGGAAAGAAAGAGGTAAAGGCTATCGGGAGGAGATTTTTATTATATTTATACATTACTTCACCTATTTGCACGCACCTAATTTGATTGAGGTTTAGTAGTTTAAGTTTCTGAAATATGTATTTGGTATGAGCATTATATGGGGAATGAGTGATAACTCTGATTGCTTTTTTTTGTAGAATCTTAAGTTTGTTTAGGTGAATAGGGTATGTAGAGGTCCAAATGAGATTACAGTAGGTTAAATAGGGATATATTAATGCAAAATACAGATTTTTTAGAACAGTTTGGGGAAGTAAGTAAGAAATCCTTCTAATAATTCCAATATTCTTCATGACCTTTTTAGATATTTCGTCAATATGTTGATTCCATTTCAAGTGCTGGTCAATGAAGACCCCAAGGAATTTAGTAGAAGTTACTTTCGGTATTACATGATTATCAATGGTGAGGTCATTGTTGGTAACTGGAATAGTTTTATTTGGCGTTCTAAAGATAATGTAATTCGTTTTAGATACATTTAATGATAATTTATTAGCTTTAAACCAATCAGCTGCTAGAGACAATTCCTCGTTTGCAAGTTGTATAAGTTTATCGTATGATGAATGCGATAGAAAGACATTTGAGTCGTCTGCAAATAGGATGAATCTTAAGAGAGTAGAAGAGTTGGGGAGGTCGTTTATGTAGATCAAAAATAAAAGTGGACCCAATATAGACCCTTGTGGCACTCCAAAGAGGATGTTTTGGAGATTTGAGAAGCAACCATTACATTTTACTCTTTGTGTGCGGCTAGTGAGATAACTCTTAAACCATTCTAGCGGTTTACCCCTAATCCCATAATGTTTCAATTTTGCTAAAAGAATGTCATAATCAACCGTATCGAAGGCTTCTGCCAGATCCAAAAATATGCCTATCGAAAATTCATTACTGTCCATGGCTTTAGTTATTCTATCCTGGATATCCAATAATGACATGAAAGTAGAGTGACCTGGTTGAAATCCGTGTTGCAGAGGATATAAAAGATTTTTATGATTAACGAATGCAAATAATCTATCATACATTAGTTTTTCAAATATTTTAGAAAAGTAAGGTAGAATGGAAATTGGTCTGTAATTAGATAACTCATTTTTGTTCCCCTGTTTAAATATAGGAACTACCTTAGCTGCTTTAATTTCCGTGGGTACTTCACCATTTCTAAATGAACAATTGATAATTTCCGCTAAAGGGTTTGCAAGGATTTCAATCAGAGGGGACAATATGTGTGGAGCCAGGTCGTCTAAGCCTGCACTATGAGTATCTTTAAGAACTTTACTAGTGCTAACAATTTCATAAGTAGTAGTCGGTAGAAGTACAAAAGAATTCATAGACGAAGGGGGCATATAGGTTTGAAAGGACTGATTAGGCTGTGGGATTTTTTGCAGTAAGGTAGAGGCTAGACCAGTAAAGTACGAGTTGAATTTATTGGCTATAATAACCGGGTTTGTTATAATTTGGTTGTCTATATTAAGTTCTTTTATTCCAGTGTCAATGTTGTTTGTACTAATTATTGATTTAATAGTATCCCATGTTTTTTCATATCGTTATTATATTTTAAAAATTGGTCAGCATAGTAGGATTTTTCCAAGCTATCTCGTATCTTCTTGTACTTATTTCGATACTCAGTATATTTTTGTTTGGTATGAGCAGTCGGGGTTTTTATGTAATTAATATAAAGTTTTTCTTTCTTTTTTACTGATTTCAAAAGGCCTTTAGTCATCCAGGGGTGTAAGGGGGTATTTTTTTTAGAGGTCTTTCTAGGTTGAAGAGGGCAGGCTAGGTTAAAATTTTGTTTTATTGTATCAATGAATGAGTCATAGGCTGCATTCGTTTCATTTCGAGAACACAGCTGAGTCTCAAGGGACCAGTCAGTGTTTGTGAGCAGTTCCTGGAACCTATTTAAAGACTCTTTAGTAGTAGACCTATAATATGCAGTATTGTTAGGATTGTTAACAGGAGGTGGATTATTATTAGAGACCCAAGTTATAATAGGCAGATGATCGGAGATGTCAGTCATAATTATAGCAGAGTCTATGACATGATCAATGGCATTAGTGAAGAAGATATCAATTAGTGTGCTTGAGTGAGGTGTGATTCTGGTTGGTTGCAAAATTAGTGGTAGCATGTAATTTGCAATCATGGAGTTAAGGAAGTCTCTAGTCGGTGAATGCCGTTCAGAGGACAGGAGATCTATATTGAGATCACCTGCAATTATAAGCTTCTTTTTCTTATGTTTTTTTGTAGTTAAGAATTCTATAAGTGGTTCAAACTCCTGTAAGAAGATATTAGGATTCTGGCCAGGTGGTCTATATACGACACAGACGATAATGTCAGGGTTTTTGTGCTGTGGTATTGTTAGAGTTAATAATTCACAGGAGGTAAATTTTAGAGGAAGATCCATTCTCATAAAGTCAATCCCCTCTTTGATATAGCACCCAGCTCCCCCACCGCTTTTCCCTATCCTATTCTCGTATATGAAATTATATCCTTTGATTGCCGCTGTAGTTGCTGAGTCTTCATCTAGCCACGTTTCTGTTATAGCCAGAATATCAACAGGCAGAATTGAGACGAGGGAGTTAATTTCGTTAATTTTAGGTAGTAGGCTTCTACTATTTATATGTAATATTGACAATGCGGATAGTTTATTTTTAGCTTTGTATACAATGTCCGAAATACTATAGTAATTACTTTCTTTTATTAGATTTGAAAAGTAGTTCGTATCGGGGTCTGAGTCTAAATTATTTAACAGTGGATTGTTAATTTCTATGTGATCAGTTAAGTTCAATTTCAAGGTTTTATTAGTAATAGAATCCTCCATTTCATCAAAAGTAAGGGTGGTGTACATATCCGTACATATAGGACAGTTATTAGTAGTTAGGAAGTTGCCTAAAGAGGTTGTGGGATTACAAGATTTATGCCAAAAAATTCCACAGACAAAGCAGGTGCAGGTCTCATCACATGAATTAAATAAAGCGTTACACACACAACAAGTTATAACTTCGGCCATTTGCCGAGTAATGTCCATTTTCCAATATAAACAAAAAAGAATACGTCCAATCAAGGACAAAAAAATGCAGATCAAAGACGATACCTATCGACAATGATAGAACAATTAACAAAACAGTATCGGTTTGACATTATTATAGTAGCATAAGGCTATAGGGTATGGGATAATTGCTAATATAACTAGCTAGCTGTACTATATACAGTTAGAAGTACTAACTTAATTGAGTTATGCAAGTTTCCTGATCAAGATCACATGGCCAGATCAAAAACCACGCAAGAGAACGAAAAAATAAACGTTCAGTCATCTGTAGCCATAACCTCAACCCAGAAATGTATACAGTCAACACAACTTATAAGCTTTTGATCATGATAACAAAAGAGTAAGTAAATAAAACATCCAATCATGGCACGATCTGTAGCAATGGTTACAACTAAAAAATAATGAATAGTCTCTCACAGAGAGGAAAGATATGGTGAACACCTCATACATTCCATGGACAAAACTATAAAGTCAAAGCCACATAAATGCAAGTGAACGAACATCCAGTTAATCATGAATCCAAGTGACCATGGCAACAAAACTAGATAAGATCAAGGCAACATAAGTACAAGTGAACAAACATCCAGTTAATCATGAATCCAAGTGACCATGGCAACAAAACTAAATAAGATCAAAGCAACATAAGTGCAAGTGAACAAACATCCAGTTAATCATGAATCCAAGTGACCATGGCAACAAAACTAAATAAGATCAAAGCAACATAAGTACAAGTGAACGAACAACCAGTTAATCACGAATCCAAGTGACCATGGCAACAAAACTAAATAAGATAAAAGCAACTTAAGTACAAGTGAACGAACAACCAGTTAATCACGAATCCAAGTAACCATGGCAAGAAGAAGCAAGTAAACAAACTCTCACAGTTAAAAAGATGCACTGCCAGACTCTTGCATTCAACAGACCAGAATAAGCAGGCTCAGACAGAGTCAAAACAATAGCCAAGCTTCGATACCGGCAATGTAAGATCTACATTGTAATTCCTCATTGTTAATATTAATAGGAGCCCAGTGGTACTTTGTTCCACTCAACTTAATGCAGGTAAACATGTGAAATCATAATATGAATATTGATTTTTGTCTGTGTCAGTTTAGAGCATCAGAAGTCATGATACAAGATCCTCGTCTCAATGAGCAAGACTACAATGCCCTGGCTAAAGTAATCAGTCCTTCCCTATGGACCCATATTTAGCGTTGGAGCCAGTTTAGACTCCAAAGGTAGACACACCCATACAATCAATTGGCAATAAGATTCTACCTGTATTAGTGAACCATTAGGGTTCAAGGTAAGAGCCTCTTTCTTCCCTAAACTAAGTAGTCCTATCCAATTTCATTGAACAGGTCCTCATAGAAAGTCATCATAAGAGGCACAAATATGCACAATAGTTACTGTAGTTTACCATTCTCCAAGATTACCACCAGTGGAAATTCAAGTCTTTAGTTATCATAATCCTATAAGTAATTACCATCATGCTCTGAGGAGAGGCCATATTATACAACCATTGCAGATGTCAAACCATCACATAAATTATAATAAGCAAATAAACAAGAGGTATTTAGTACTAAAATAAGTACAATTTCAATCAAATTTCTCGATCTGGGTTGCTACCCAAGGAAAACAATGTTATTGTTATTGACAACGGTTGGTAATGGTTCACGACCAAAGTAAGTGCCGTCTCGATCAGAATTCCTTCTCAATGAAAATAGTTTCACTGGCAATAGTTGGAATTAAATTTAGATCAGGTAATGATTACATATTAACATCATACCAGTGATCATACCAGTGCCCTCCAGTTGAGCAAAGAATCAGGTGTCGATGTCCTCCACATGACAAGTTAATGTAGAGTTGCAGTTCAGTAGATCATGAAGAGAAGTTCAAGGTCCTCGAAGATGCGTACTGTGGTAACTTTTTCCAGAGTCACATAGGTTTTAGCTTGTTGACATGACAGAGTTCATGCAGGTGCTTCCAATAGTCCAAGAGAGTTATCGCATTGTTCGCAGGTCAGTTAATGTTCCAATTTCACAGGTCAGTTAAAGTTCCAGTTGGAGTCCAGAAGCATCTGAGAAAGATTCGAGGTCGTCGATGGTGAGTACCTTGTGAGGTTTTTCTGTAACGTCAGAGGTTCTCTTTACATGTACAATACCTCCATAAGTCCAGGCTGAGGACAGATTCTTGGATTTAATGAGTTTACGTGCCGCCGTGTAGATCCGTGAGGATGATTGGGTCAGGTGTTCATTAATGTAAACCTGAGCCACAGGTGGTCCAGAATGTTGTGAGTCTAGTGCTGAGGGGCGGAGTAGCTTCTTTGCGTAGTAGATTTTGTTGCGAATTCTTCGTGAGGTAAAACTTACAATCACAGGACCGCCAGAAGAGGTTTTAAATGCCCGTAAGCGATGGATCGTAGAAATATCCTGGTCGCACAGGTTAATCATGAGCTTGGTTGCACAGAGGTCTTTTATGGCTGCGGTCAGATTCTGCTCCGATTCCTGTTTCAGCAGAGTTGAGACAGAGGACTGTTCAGCATAAGGTAGGTCAGACGATGTGTGTGGTGAAATTCCATGGAATATGAGATTCGTGAGTCTTGAATGTCGCTCCATACTCTCCAATCTCTCCGACAGTTTTCTATTAGCGTCATCAAGGTCCTTAAGCTTGTCATTCATAGCAGAGAGTTTCGTTGCTGACTTGGCAGATTCCTCTGCACACAGTTGTTCAAACGTTGTCGTTAAGGAATTTGTGACTTCGGTCGTAATGTCGGTAGCAATTTTTTTTGCTATGGCTTCCATTATGGGCGTAAGAATCGACGTTAGTCTGGTAGTTAACACGCCAATAACTTTCTCGTCCAAAACCGACTCGGCTAGGTCGTCTAGTTTATTTTTCTTCGACATTTTGCATTAAAAGTTCAAGAGGGTACTGATGTGTATAGTTCCGGATTAAACTCAGTTCAGTGTTCAGACCCAAAGTACAGCGAGTAACGCCCACCACGTTCAGCAGAAAGATCGTCCAGTCAGGTGATAATCATAAAACGTTTTAAAACATAATTTGCATATACATACAGGATCCTCAACTCATTCTATTGCTTTTCGCGTAGGTTTAAATCCTTTTGTTAACTTAGGAAAGATTTTTCATAGAAATTTGTCGAAGATATCTGATGGCACGGATTAACATGCCGCCATCTTGCATAGATGGCGGCATGTTAATCCTAAATTAATTCCTAAACTAAACTTACGTTTAGTTTAGGAATTTTTACTAAAATATTTGTTTGTAAAGTTCAATTTTAGATTTATTCTCTACGTATATTTTGCTGAAATGACTAGCTTGATGTTCAGACGTAAGAAGGTCGGCAAAAGTCATCGATAGTACAGGTTGTAAGATCTTCTGTTATCGGCATATTCAAAGGAAAGGAACAGGCATGACTGTGAGAAAAACGGATGGCATTGTTAGAGCTGAATGGTCAGCTGTGGTTTATTTCGATGATATCTAATAACAGATCATCTACCACCAAAATAATAAATGAATAAAGATTTTAAATGCTTTACAGAAATATGAATTAACTATTCGCCCATAGACCTATAATCTGAGCATGCAGAGAAATGCAATCGTAAGACCTGGAGTCGTTCCATAAAATCAAAACATGGTAATTGAGTTATAGGCTACAGAGTTTTGCATATAATACCATACATAGGAATATACTATCATACAGCATACTTACGCTAAATCCATACAATGGCATACGTGCATCATGCATTTATATGTAGACAATGCATTTATATGTAGACAATGCATTTATATGTAAACAATTTTCAGTGTTTTAGTTGTCGAAAAGGAGCTGGGGATCGACAATTTTACAGATTACCAAAGTACCCCAACGCAGGTAAAAATCTAATGTTGTTAACATGTTGCACACGAAACGACTTACGACTCATGGGATATTTTAGTTTGGTTTTTAAATTTATTTACAAAACAAACAAGAATGGCCTTTCTTGCAACTTGGATCCCAGTCGCTGCGCCCGGAATGTTGTCTTAAACGACCTCGTCTGTCGAAAAGATTGCTCGCGCTGGTAACTCTGCGATCAAAGAACCATCTGGCCTATCTAGAACTAAAACAAAAAACCCGAAGACGGGGTCACGCTTATCCTAACAGTAGCCTAATCGTAATCCCGAAATTTCTACAAGCCCGAAAAGCGAAGTCGCGGGTGCCAGCTTATGCACAGGCGCTTAATCAGAACAGAATCGATAAGTATTGTATTGTATTGTATTGACAGTATTGTACAGTGTATTTATAAAGCGCCTGTCACAGAGAATACCAATCAGAGGCGCTCTCAGTGCGAAAGACCCCGAGCGAAAACAGTGGTCTTAAGACAGCGACAGGAAGCACTTGGACCACCGGGATTTCTGCAAGACAGAAAACAGTAATACCTTACTCGCTTCTCCAGGCTCAAATCAACCATTGCATTCATCAACGACAGCGTTGTTCAAGGTTCTGGGGTAGGCCCATCATCATACATCATCGATGCCTCGGATTTGCACCCGGTCAATCCTCAGAACTTGATTAGGAAGTATGCGGATGACACTTATTTAATAATAGGATCCTCCATGAGGAGTTCCACTTCGGAGGAGTTGGAAAACGTATCGGAATGGGCCGTTAGGAACAATCCTCAGGGCACACGGTCTCCCTCCCACTGCGCTCCATGAAGTTGCACTTGCAACTACCATCTCTCGCCTTCTCTATGCCTCCCCCGTTTGGTGGGGATTCACCACCGCAAACGACCGACAAAAACTTCAACGTTTCCTGCTAAGGGCCAAACGACTGGGCTACCTCCCTCCTGAACACCAGGATTTAGACCGAATGATGGAAGATGCAGACGTCAGACTCCTCAAAGCGGTCAACTGGAACTCACAACATGTGCTTAGAGGCCTCTTTCCTCCGACCGTACGTAGGCCATATGCCCTGCGCCCTCTGCCTCATGAATATGAACTGCCCAAAAAGATGACCACAATTTCATCTCTAGGGTTCTATTTCGGACCATTCGGAATGTTAAGATTTAACTCTCAATCTGACTAAAGGCATAAACTTATAGTTTTTAATTTCATTACCTTCATTATCCCATGTAAACAAGTTGCGGTATGTCAACTTAGTATTTTAATAAACGAAATCTACTACGGTTAATATCAAAGAACGAGTTGATGTAGGAAGTTGGTTCCATAGTGAAGGGCCAATGAAGGCAAAAAGCTCGAGATTTAGCCATAGAAGTCCTGAGAGTCCTCGCTCGTGGGACAAGAAGGTCAAGGCGATCAAGTGAGCGAAGCGGACGGTGAGAGGTGGCGGAGATAGGTCGACGAATGAGGTCATGTACAGAGGTACTTTCAGAGCTAGGCCAGAGTAAGACCGGTAGATAGGAGCGAGAACCTTAAGCTGGATACGAGCAGTGAGAGGGAGCTAGTGAAGACACGAGATATTTTAAATTCAGATTCTTCTGCTTTATACCTTTATAAGAATAGCCTACGCTTTAAAGCGCAGAACTGAACATTAGCTTGTATATTAAAACTTAACTTTTTCAGTGGTATCGATCATATGTTAATTTAAAGTTGAAGGGGGTTTTCAACAAATCAAGAATAAAAACTCGCTATAAAAAGTCAACTTTAGAGTCGCCAACATAAAAGCAAAGGCACAGTCAAGATGGGAAGTGAAGACACGAGGTATTTTAAATTCAGATTCTTCTGCTTTATACTTTTATGAGAGAACACTTTAGAACATAAAGCTGAACATTAGATTGCAGTTTTAAACTAAACTTTTCATTGCTTTCTATCTTTTGGTAATTTTAAGCTGAAGGTGCCTTTCAGCAATTCAAATAATGAAAAATCCAAATCGAAAATCAAATTTAGTATGGCCAACACGGGCAGCAATGCCAACTTCAAAGTCAAGATGTGAAGTGAAGAAATGAGGTATTTTAAATTCAGATTCTTCTGCTTTATACTTTTTTGCGAAAACATATTAAAACACAGAACTAAACATTAGCTTGTATATTCAAAGTTCAATTTTTCATTGATTTCGATCTCATGGTAATTTAAAGTAGAAGGAGACTTTTCAGCAAATCAAATATGAAAAATCCTGATCGAAAGTCAACTTTAGTATGGCTAACACGAAAGCAAAGTCAATTTCAGAGCCAAGATGTGAAGTGAAGACACGAGGTATTTGAATTCAGAATCTTCTATTTTATACTTGCATTAAATTGTATTTTTAGACTTTACTATTTAATTGATTTCGATCTTATGGTGATTTAAAGTTGAAGGCGTTTTCAGAAAATCAAGTATGAAGAACCCAGATCGAAAGTAAACTTTAGTATGGTTAACATGAAAGGAAACCCAGCATCAAAGACAAGATATGAAGAGAAGATACGAGGTATTTGAAATTCAGATTCTTCTGCTTTATACTTTTATGAGGGAACACTTTGAAACACAATGCTGAACATCAGCTTGTATATTCAAACTTAAATTTTTCATTGCTTTCGATCTCATGGTAATTTAAAGTTGAGGGCTTTTTTCAGAAAATCGAATATAAAAAATCCAGATCAAAAGCCAACTTTATAATGGCCAACATGAAAGCGAAACCAACTTCAAAGTCAAGATGTAAGTAAGTAAGTAGTTTATTCACCACCAAATAAAGCAACATGAGAAAACACAAATAATACAAATAGAGTGGTGG